>JAVJIF010026471.1:0-74186 GCA_038442645.1 Agave tequilana
ACTTGGACTTCTTTGAATCCCATTGTTTGTCTTGGACAAGGTCTGGGTGTATCCATATGATTTCTTCTATCTCCAGTGTCAAGGGAATAGACCCTTATTCTCTTGAGTTTTAGCTGAGGATGCTTGACTTCCAGTCGCGGTGCAGGGATTGGAAAGGTCCCGTTAGGAACTGTGACTTTTGGGGTTTTTTCCGAATTCAGAGTCACCATATTTGCAGTGACTTTGTTTTGTTCTGATTTCAGAGTCAAACTCCGCGTCGATTAAGCTTGAATTTGGTCCTTGAGGACAAAGCACTTATCAGTAGGATGATGAACCATCCTATGAAAAGGCAATAGTTTAGGATCGTTTGTGCGTCCCACTTCAATAGGACGCCGAGCATCCGGTAACTTCAATTTATTCCCTTTGTGGAGTAAATGGAATATTGCGACCACCTGTTCGTCTTTGAAGGGTACTATTTCGGAGGAAACTTAGACTTCTTAATATTGAAGCCGCCTTCTTGGCCTTCGACTGAACGTCCCCTGACAATTCAACGGACATAGTCTCTTTCCCTTTGGCTTGAGAAGACTGTGCCATATCTCTGCGTTCTTTATTATTCATACCCCATTTGCCTTTAGGGATAGATGGTTTTGAACTTCTTAGCCGACTTTTCGGCTATCTCAGCTTGTTCGACTAGTTCCTTCCAGGTATGGGCTTTGATAGCCCCCATACGAATCTCCACTTAGTCGAGGAAGTTATTGTCTGCATGTCTGCATGAGAATGGGTATGGCATTCCTGCTGGGCACATCAAAGACAAGTTTCTGAACTGTTCAATGTAGTCGCGGATAGATTCGCCCTTCTTCTGTTCGGTAGAGAGGAGTTTTGTCCATGTCCACCTCGTATCATCCTCGTAGAAACGAGAAAGAAATCGAGTTTTTAGGTCAATCCAAGAATTGATAGAGCCTGGAGGAAGGCTTCAGAACCAGTCGAATGCTATCCCTTTCAAGGTGCCAATGAATAGTCTGGCCATGATAGCATCATTGTCTATGACATTACCAGTCTGAGACCAGAAATAGTAGATGTGCTGGTTTTGGCGAGCTCTTACCATCATACGTATGCAATGTTGGTGGTTTTGAACTTTGGCGGGGATGGTACTAATCCCATTCCAAGGGTAAGGACGGACTGTACCTACTTTCTTTAGTTCATCTCTCTGGGTTAGGGATGCAATCTGAGCTTGGATGCCTTTAAGAACTTCAGCGTCCATAGAAGAACTTTCCTTTGACTTCTCAGTCTTTGGTTTTTCATGGCTATGATGTTCTTCCTCATCATGGTTACTCCCGATATCATTGTTATTCCGTTGGTGAGAGTTGAGCGAGCATCTGTTAAATGTTGTCCAACGCTTCTTACTAGGCCTTAGAGGTTTGCTCTTAGGCTCCAACCGTCGTCGGAGGTCATCATTACCGTTATCAGCCATATTCACTGTCACTCTATCCGTTCGCACTGAGCTGACTGTGGCTGAAGAGGCATACCTGCTGTCTTCGTCCTCCTCATCAGAACATTGGAATAATCTTCTCATTAGTTTTGGCGAGGTTACTGTAGTTGAGGAGGATGGCTGCTCATAAATTGTAGGGTATTGCGACCCTAGATCTGGTGTTTCGGAAGACAAACCTTCTTTGTATACCAAGACTTTGTCAAGGTCCGGACTATAATCCGGATCTGGAGAACTGGAGGGAGCGGCATGCGACGCTCGTCTGTCCTACGCGGTTCTCGTCCCCTTTCCAATCATATTAACGAATACAGAGGGCAGATTTTGCGATATGCTCCTTTGGCGATGCTTCACAGGATCTCGTTCTGATAGTTGATCAAAACTGATCGTCGGTCTGGAGAAGTGGCGGGGATTGATCCTAGCCGGTAATGGACTGAGTGGACAGTCACCACTGACATCCCACTTGTTGACAACAGGAGGGAGAAGTCCAGAAAGATTCTGACTTCCGTTTGTCTGTCAAGAATTCTCGCAAGTCAGACCCAGCCGGGCTTAAGCGGTTTAGCGCAGAGGCTCTGTTGGATTGCGCATAGGAAGATGCCCTGTTCCTTTCATCACCGCAGAAGTAATTAGCCCTAAATAGTGCTTTACTCTAGCTTCGCGGCTAAGACTTTGGGAATGTCCTTGGGTGCTGAAACTGATTAAGCACCGCTGTCAACACTTAGGGACGATCCCTTAGCTCCGCTGCGAAGGACGAGCTTAGTGCTCGATGAACTGGGGAGCGAAGCACGCTATGGTGCTTTGTTCGCTTCCTTGCTACGAAGGAGATTAGACTAGATAGTGCTTTAGCTCTAGCTTCGCGGCTAAGAACTTTTGGAATGTCCTTTGGTGCTAAAGTTGCATAAGCACCGCTGTCAAACTTAGAGATGATACCTTAGCTCCACTGCGCAAGAGCGAGCTTAATGTTCGAGGAACTGGGGGCGAAGCACGCTGTGGTGCATTGTTCGCTTCCTTGCTGCGAAGGAGATTAGCACTGCTAGGTGCCTTAGTTCTAGTCTGGCGGCCGGGAACTCCGCGCGTACCCCGAGGTACATGCGTTGTGTTTGCCATGTTATCAGCAACTTCGCTCGGAAGAACGAGGTTGGCGCGAGGTGTTGCTGCTCTCTGGATTAGGTAAGGTATAGTCGCTGTTCTAGCTTCGCGGCTAATGACTCAGCGAAGCAAGCATGCCTTTTGCCTTTATCTTCGCATGATAGGCAGCCTGTGGCGTAGCTACGCCTGAAGCTTCATAGAGAGCTTTCTGCTTTGGTCTCCACATCTACTTTGGAAGAGGAGATTTAGATTCGCAGGGAACCTGGATAGCCTCGCGTGAGCTGCTTGCCCGTCTAGGGCTGGTTTCTGCTCTGAAACCTTACACTGACACCCTCCTATGCTTCTGTGTGTCGAGCATTGGACCACCTTCAGAGAGGAGCTCTTCAAATTTTCCTTAGTCGAAATGAATGACCAGGTTTTCGAAGGTAATAGGCTCAAGATCCTGACCCTCCTTGTTGCGCCAGAAGACCGTAGTAGGCTTGCGGAGAGCCTTATCTGTCTCGACAGAGATTTACTTCAAAGATTAGCCATAGGGGTTCTAGCTGCGCCGACTTCCTTGCACTCAGCAGTAGACCCGAAGGTCTGTTCGTCGCATTGCGACACTTGATTCTCAACATAGAGAATTTACAACTCCCCAGCAGAGTCGCCATCTTGTTTTTCATTGATTTGTGAAGGGGAAACTTATAAAAAGGGGTCGAGGAGCTAACTTACAAGTAATTCTTTGAAGTATAAAGATAACAGGTAGATCTCCTCTGAGATTTCTAGGGAAGTGTGCCGGTAGGAATCTGATCAGCGCGCGATCACTTTATCCCTTTGACGATGCGATCGATCAGACAATTGGATTGCTGCCTGATGGATTCCCTTCTCGTCTGGTTTGGGGAATCGGAGAACAGAAGGTTGGTAGAACCCTCTTGTTACTTCTAGAGCTGCCTCCGCTTGGGAATTCCTTCTCGCCTGGTTCCAGAGATTCCTTGAAAGGGAGGAAGATCTTTACGGTATTAGCACCCTGATTAGAGAAGTAGTTCTCTGAATGCTTGGAAGCAAGAGAGTAGGTCTCTTTCTTTTTTTCTCTCTTCGGGGGGTCTCGGTCCGTCCGTCCTCTGTACGCCTTTGATACGATATTTATAGAGAGAGCAGGGGTATAATTGTCCCTGAAAATCTAAAAACAGATTGAGTCAATCTATTTTAATCTGGAAAGTAGCCTCGCTGTGAGGCTAGAGATAGCTTTTGCGAAGCTAGGAATAGCAAGTAGTGCTAATCTCTTGATCCGTTTTGCTAAATGAGGGATGCGCCCTTGATTCTTTCCAAATAACTGAAAGATTTCTTCTGATCTTCTTATCTGATTGGGAGAGTCAAAAGATTATGGCAAGCAACTGCCAAATCTGATCTCAATTAGATTTGATCTCATCTGGAGATTTAATTGGTCAAAGGTGACCATAGAAGACCCACAGCAGAGCTGCCGCGTTGAGCTCACAGGGGAGCTGGAAGGAGCATCTGGTGAAGTTAGAAGAAAGCTCTTGAGCGGGCTGGATAACTTTGTGGCAAAGTCACCTTATCAATTACCCTTTTGCGTAGCTATATGGGGCTTCGAGCGAAGCTAACTCTCTGCGGAGTTAACTGAGCATTTCTATGCAAAGTTGTAAGTTAGCTCGTAGCGAGAACTGTGAAGGAGCTTTCTGCGATGCTAAGCAGCTTTGGCTTCTTATGCGAGACTTTATCTCGTGGGCTCGTGCGAGACTTAGTGTCTCTAGACCTGCCTGGGCCTTCTCACGAGCTTTTCTTGGCTTACTGTCTGCTTTGCTGGATCAATAGAATCCAAGTTGCTGATTTTCCCCTTTGAGATGGGTGAAGAACTGGTCGTCGCTTGTCTGCCGCTTGTCTTTTGTAGATGTCAATAAGTTAGACATTGTTCAGGCCAGTTAGGAATCTTGTCTTTTTTAGAGTGTCAACAATAACTTTGTAATAGTACTCATATATTGAGAATATAATGCACCACGTACTTTCACACTCTGATTCTTATCTGTACTAATGCATATATACGTGAGGGTATTTCTGACCTATGTATATACATCGTAGTACGTCTCCACACCCCCGAGATCGGAGCATTACGGAGTGGTATCAAGCCTAGGCTCTCACATCCTCAATATGTCCAGACAGCAAATTAATGGTAAAAAAATTTACAACTGGAATGCATGGATCCAGGTTATACAGTCCAACTACAAGTACAGAGTTATCGTTTCTTTCTTGATCGTCCTTTCCTTAATTCCTGAGTCATTTCCATCTTCTCATTTTTCGTTCCCATTATCTTTATACCACTTAAGATATGAATTGACTAGAGATGTAGCGGCAGGGTTCTGAATGAAACTACTATATGATCTCTTCGACCAACTCTATGAAGCTCTAGTATTGTCAGAATTAATCTATGATCGGGTTATCTTTCAGAAGTTGGTATTCGGGTTTCTCAACAGTTTATTCTATATTCTTGGCTATATCTTTCAGAGTGATCGATGCCCGGTATTCAAATTCTTAATTATCGGTCTTCTTTATTATGCTCAGTATTATTGGAGTTTTCTTTATCTTCGGTGTTCTAGTCTATTCTCAGAGTATATTAAGCATACATCACATCGAAAATTCTATTACATACTCTTCATCAAAGTACAGTTGCATGCCTCTCAGATAAAGAATGATATCGGGATAGTATTACGTGGCCTCGTCTGGAGATTTATATGGCAGGAAGTGCAGAAAATTTTCTGATTATTGTCCAGTCGACTTGAGAGCACTACCTATAGTGATTCATATCTTAATTGGTATAATTTCTATCCTTGTCTCTTTTGTGTTCATTTTACCTCTTATCGAAATTGCGTTGAAGCAATTTTTGTAAGGTGGATGGAATGTAAGACCCTGCTCCGGAATACATACTAGTTGCGTATTCTGATTTTTTGATCACATTTTTTGATTTGCTTCCGTAATTAATTTTATTTTATGAATATTTATATGATCATTTTGCATTGATCCGGATTCGTGAACTTGAAGTCAGCCCTAATCTGAACCGGGGACCCAATCCTAGTGTATTGCTTGATTTGGTATTTTTATAGTCATATTTGACCGATTTCAGTTTCAAATATTGTTTTCCAATATTTTGGATTTTTCATGATTTTCTGAAATTTTTCAAAATTAAATTGTAAAATCTTCAAAATCATGTCGACCAATATCGTTGGCTGATTTCTGTATTTTTAACTTACAATTGGAGTAGAATTTCTAGATTCTACTTTCACATTACCTCTTATAATCACTTTTCCTACTTTAATGCATTTTCTATGATTTTTCTGAATTTATCGAAGTTTGACAGGATTTGGTGTCGACCGGTATCATTCAGGATTTTTATTTCAAAAAAAGAATTGAATTTCTAAAATCTGATTTCACAATGTATCTTAAAATAATATTTGTTATTTTTGAGAATCATTCTGAGTTACTTCATTTTCTAGGTTTTTCTGAAGTTTTGATGTTTTCCCAGATTCCTAGATCTTAACCAGATATTTTTCTTTTCTATTTTTCTCTTATCAAATTTTTCTCCTCCACTCATTCTTTTTCCTTTCTTTTCTATTTTCTTCTCTACATTTTTCTTTCCACAGAATATTTTCACCCACACAATAAATATCCACTTTTTCTTTCTCCTTATCTATGACGAGTACTCAGCTCGTACCAGACGCGGACCTTAGTCCCGCATCTGGGTTCAATCCTGTGAGACGTAGGTTTGGTCTTTGAGGCACAGGAAACTAGTCTGAGTTTGATGTGGATGCGTGTTCAATGCTATCGAGTCAACGGGTTAGAGGGGATACGGGTAGGGGCGAACTAGGTGGGGATCCAAATAAGAAAAGAAGGAAGAAAGAGAAGAATACAGAGAGCGATGGTGGGCTGATTGTTATTCATTTTTGCATATTTTACCACATCCATACCATGCATATTGTAAATAAAAATGTGATTTTTTAATCTTTTTCTCTCTATTTTTGCAGATCCATATTCTAATAGAGAAAAGGCCCAAAATCCCTTTAATTATCAAGAATTAAAGGAGAATAAATCAAAGCCCAAAGAGAGCCCAAAGGTTGAGCCCAGGATCTGGAGAAATCCACGCGCCAAGTCAGACTTCCAGAAGGTCCACGTGGCTAACAACCTGTAACAAACTCGCACCAGAAATCTCAGCCTCAACGGCCAAGATTTTGCCGCGTTTCCACGGCTTTTGCCGCATTTCCACGGCAGTTACAGGGCCATTGAGCCCGAGATTTTCTCCACCTGCCTGATTCTGGAGCCTTCTTCTCTGAGCCTATAAATAGACCATCAGGGCCAGCGCAAAAAAGAGAGGAGAGATTAGAGGATAGAGCTTGTATTTTGTAGGTTTTTTCTCTAGGATTTTTGTTGCTCTAGTTCTTCTTCTTCCTCCTAGAAATTCTGCAAGAGAGAGAATGTGAGAGAGAGAGAGCTTGTGTAAATCAAGGTGTGACAACTTGTGAAGCAAGGTTTAATCCAATCTCCTTTCTCTACTTGAGCATTTTTCTAGTACTTTACTTGCATTCTTTAATTCAAGCTTTACTTCATTGCACTCTTATTCATGAATTGCTTTTCTTTTCTTGTAATGGCTAGTAGCTAATTTCTTCTAACATGACTAGCTAACAACTAATCTTGCTTAACTTCTACTCTTGGGTGAATGCAAATCTTCATCTTGCAATTGTTGAGTCTTCCTTCATCCCCGATGGGTTACTTTCATGCTTGGCAATTTCTTGTTGTAATTCTCCATATGATTCATGTGTGCCTCATTTAGAGCCTTGTCTTTAGAACAAGTGCCTTGATGGAACATGGAGATGGATCACCAACCATATGCTATTTGTTGTACAACTTTTTACTTCAATTAATGAATGTTGTATCTTCTTCCTTAGCATCCCTTGAGTGGCACTCTTTTGATTCCACCATTGAAAGTCTATCTTGAAGGCCTATGACATCAATGAGGCTACAAGACAATTCCAAGAAGATCACCCGTCAATCAAGTGGGAAAGTAACTAGACCAACACGCAAGACAAACATATGCCGATGAATCAACATGAGGCAAGCATCACCCTAACGGAGATTAGTAAGTTAGCAAGTTAGTAATGTTAGCTAGTCATGGCCTTTCTCATCTAAAAGTCTTCTACAAGTTTTCATTCTTTGTATTAATTCCAAGCAAATCTTGTCTTCGATTCTTTTCATTTTATTTCCATAGTTTTCATTTCATGTACAAACCACCACCATTCTTTCATTTCTTTTTCCATGTCTTTTGCATTCTTTTAAAACAAAGAAGAACTTTCATTTTCTATCTTTACATTAAACCGTAAAGCTTCCATCGTGAGCTCTCCTTGTGGATTCGACCCGTATAGCTTGTGCTACTATGGTGATTTGGAAAGGATACATCAATCATTTTAAATACATTGTGGAGTGATCAAGCACCTAAGGTTGACTCTAAACCTTCTTTCTTTTTGAATATTTGTGCAATCTACCACACTATCCTTTTCCTAATCAAATTTTTGGCGCCGTTGCCGGGGAGAGCAACGGTTTTTGATTTCAAGTGAAGAACTAAACGAATTTTCTTCTCTGCTGCAGGTTACAGGTGAAGAAAACAGAAAATTTTGCATTGCAGTAACATATAAGTGGCTCTGGGCTTCTGCTCTTGAAAGCAGAAACCAGTTGCCCTCTGAATTGCCGCGATTCCACGGCCAAAGCCGCGATCCGCGGCAAGGAGGAGTGAACTACTGACCAAATTTCTGCAGGGTTACTTGCTCTGAAAAATACAGCTGCTGCAATAATTAATTCTTGTATGCTTCACCTTATGCCTGCTAATAATCAACAGTAAAAAATTTGTTGCAAAGTTAAAAATTGATTAGACATTTGCATTTCTAGGCACGTGTCTTTTCAATTCTTTTACTTTACTGTTGAAGAGTGCTGGATGCAAGGTACGTGTGCATTGCATATTGAATAGGACTCACTCCTTGTTTGATTTTAATTGCTTTCAGTGAACCTTGTCTGCTTATAACTGTACACTTGCACCAAACTGATTTTAAGGGCATCACCCATAAATAAGATAAGGTGGGGGATTTCATCACCCTTTCCTTAGCCCGAAAATCATTTTCCAAGCACTCACAATCCCAAGCTTGTAATAAATTTGATAGACGTTGGCCCTAGGGACATCCGGACTCACTTAGGAGATTATCCTAAGGGGAAAAAGTGTTAGAAATTGACTTTTGTAAAATCAGTGTCTGGGAAAGGGATTGAGGGCCGAAAGCCCGAAGGTTGGTGGTTACTTAATTAAGGAACGTCTTTGACGGAAAACCTCCCAACAACCTTGCCCTGACCTGGCTGATTAGCTTGTGGTCAAAGTCTACACTAAACCTCCCGTGGACAGTCTAATCAGTTAGGAGTCGTCTAGGTCCAGGAATCCTAGATAGCTTGGATTGATTTTTCTTTTATTGTTTGTTATTTTTTCTTTTTCGCTGGTGTGATCGGTGCACGTTGTTTGTGACTGTATATGCAAGAGTGGTTCCGTGATCCAAATTCTGCAAGACTTGTTAGAATTTCTACACTTGCACTTACACAACCACTTGACACAATGGAAACAATGTTTCACTTCAAGATCGATTCTATCCGATTCGTACCTCCCTGCCATCGTGCATTCTTCTTCCTGAACCAAAGGGAAATCACTTCGAGCTGAAACCGCAATTCATTAATACACTTCCCCGATTTCATGGTCTAGAGTCTCAGGACGCGTATTTCTTCATTCGAGAGTTTGAAGAAGTATGTTTAATGATGAGAATTTCCCAACTGACCGAGGATGCTATTAGGTTAAGGTTCATACCGTTTGCACTGAAGGATATTGCTAAGAAATGGCTTTACAATCTTCCCGTCAGTTCCATATCTTCATGGGATGATTTTGTAAAAGTCTTTCTTAAGAAATTCTATCCCATCCACAAAACAGCCCTCATGCGAAAGAATATCATGCAATTCAAGCAGGAATCACACGAACCTTTCTGGAAGTATTTTGAACATTTCAAAGATCTTCTAGCCTTATGTCCTCATCACGGCATAGAGAAATGGCGTCAGTGCCAAATTATCTATGACGGACTTGACTATCAAATGAAAACACTCCTTGAATCCATGTGCCAAGGGGAATTTTTGAAGAAAGATGAGAATCAGGGGTGGGATCTCTTTGAAGCCTTAGCTGAGAAAACGATTCAGTGGGAGTCATGCCTGATAAACCCACTTCCACCACTTCCAGAACTGGTATGCACTCCAAAGAATCCTCTATAGCTGTGGAAGCCAAGATCACACAATTGATGAAGAGGATAGAACTGATTGAGTCAAGGGAAAATTCTGTGGTCAATCAGGTCAACCCATCACCTCTGATTAAACCGGGTTGTACCTACTGTCATGATCTCAACCATATTTTTGAGGAGTGTCCTTTGTATCAGCCCCAATCATATCAGGAGAACACGAATGCAGCTTTTACCAGACCCCCTCACAATCCATACTCCAACACATACAATTCGGGATGGCGAAACCATCCAAATTTTTTGTGGAGTCAGTCTGGTCCTGAGCATCATAGGCCACCATTCCACATCCATATAATGCTCAGTCTCACCCATCCAGTTTCAATCGTAATGCACCGAATTTTCATCCATCTCAAAGTCCACCACAGTCACAACCTTATCAAAGTCCATCACACTACCTGTAACGCCCCGATCCTGCGAGTACGGAGACGTTACTGCAACGTATATACGCAGGTCCGAAATACCCTCACGTATATACGCTAAGCATCAGTACAGCCAAGAATCAGAGTACGGAAGCAAGTGGTGCATTATACATTCTAACACATGAGTACATTACAAAGTTATCACCAGAGGTGATCCAATATTACATGAATATTACATCACTGATATGCGCAATTGCGAGATTACAAGATATGTACATGTATGAACAGTATAAAAGGTACTCACGAGTTTACAAAGGAAAACTCGAGAGGCGCACAGGGGGACCTGGAAGGATAGAGCTCTGGATGATCTGTTGGAGATCCACGCTACCGCTGCGCCACACTGATCAGCAACTGGGGAAACCCACATGCTCCAAGCTCCATGACCTGGACATGAGGATCCAGGGGAGTCAGATGAAACTCCCCAGGTGAGTAGTGATACAAAAGCCAGATGGCGTGCTGAGATAAGCATATGTGTATCGATAAAATCGAATCATAATCATACATTGAAAACGTGTCGTAAGCAGAAGCATGCAGGAGAAAGTAGACATGATAAGTGATATCAAGCAGGAAGTACTCGTGGTATGATAAGACAAGATCAGGGGACTGGTGGAATAGGATACAAGTGGTAAAGCAGGGTATGAGCAGCAAATATAATAATAACCATAAAACCGGAAATCCGATGTAAACCCGATGAAAGCAAACTCGGCAAAGCATACAACTGATCCATGGTTGGCATCTTTTATTATTATTATTACTCGTCTTACCCTGATGTCTAGATATGTGAACTAGCATCCCATCCCAGCGCACATATATCCACATCCGAGTAAAGCAAGGTTGTTATTGGAAACCAGCGGGGGTATCAACGAACTATGTTTACAGTGGTCCCGTACATGCCCGGGACCACGAACCAGGACGTTCCATCGCTGGAGTATGGAACCAGCCGCAAGGCTTACAGGAGGGTCTTATATCATGCCCTTATCAAGATGGTACCAAGAAGGAGGGAGCCAGCACTCCCCTCGGTCGCCTGGAGGCCCACAGGTCAGACCGAAAGTTTTAGTTGCACAACATGCCTAGTACCACTGTAAACACGAACACATATTGATAGCCGCAAGTTTCCCCCGACCCGATGCAAGTTGTTCCTTTTTTATAATTTATTATGTCGTTATCAAATTTACGAGAATAGCAGATACAAGACAGGATCAGGAGTACATGAGTACTTTAGAGTCAGGTCACTGTATATATAATACAGGATAACAAGTACAAGATTCAAGTCACTGCATGTAATGCAGGATAACAAGTATAGTATTCCCGTAAATGAGATAATCACAGGTCAAGTATATCATGCCGGGTGTCAAGTGATAGCATGACAGGAGGATGATATTTGGCAGGTAACAAGTCATGTCAAGAGGTTGATAATAATCCGGTGGCAAGTCATATCATAACATGGGGCCTTGCCAAGTAGTATCATGTCATGGTGTCAGGTGATAACACAACAGTTGTCAGGTGGTACAAACAGGAGTTAAATAGTAGCATGTATAAAGCATGTCAAGTGTTAACATGTCAGGTAAGAACAGGGCATGTGGTAGAATAGTAGCTGAGCACAATCAAGCGGAGCTGGGCAAGCTGGAGTGTACAGACAGCAAACAGTATTTAACACTGGAGCATCTGGCATGATTACCGGGACAACTCGGCTTAAGGTGCGAGTAGGAATTCCGGCAGCATCTCGACTAGACGAATCTAGTGGTAAAGTGCTGAACGCTGATCATGATAACCAGGCGGAGCTGAACAAGCTGGAGGCACAGGCAGCGAACAGAGTTTAGACACTAATGCGCTCTGCGAGTTACCGGGACAACTCGGTTTAAGATACGAGTAAAAAATCTGGTAGCATCTCGCCTAAACGAATTTAGTGAATAAAGCGCTGAGCGCTTTAGTATGCTTACCAGACGGAGCTGAGAAACCTGACGATCCCAATCACGTCTCTTTCAAGATAGTGAGGGACCGGAGGCTGAAGGGTCCAGAGAAACCTGACGGTCCCAATCACACCTCTTTCGAGATAGTGAGAGACCGGAGGCTGAATGAGAAACCTGACGGTCCCAATCACACCTCTTTCGAGATAGTGAGAGACCGGAGGCCGAAGGGTCGGCCACACATAGTATAAGGCAGTAAAATACATCACAGGCATGGTATATGTACAAGAATGAAACTTCCCTAATACAAGCATTCGTCACAGAGCAATACATGTCCAGTCATTGGCACTCGGCCATACACAGATACAGGGACTCAGCCCAATACAAAATACCTGAAAACATGGAGTAAAATACATGTCGACCCGACAAAGCGGGGAAACCCAAATGGAGGCGAGAGCGAGGACACTCGCCTAAATCTTCGGAAAAGCTGGAAACTCCGAAATCCTGGGAACTCGCACACGTGCCATAAAATATAATATATATATAGAGAGAGAAAGTGAAGAGGAGAGAGAAAGAGTTAGAGAGAGAAAGGGGAGAAACCTAGAGAGAGAAAGAGACACAGGGAGATGCGGGCTTATGAGACGCGGGGGTCGCAGACGCGGGAGTCGCGTCGCGTGAATAGCAGACGCGGTAATCACAGACGCGGGAGTCGTGTCGCGAAGATACCACAAACGCGGGGTTCGAGACCCGCGTTCAAATCAGGACGCGAGGAGAACGCGGACGCGGTCGTGGGTTCCGCATCGCGTTAGCACGAGGAGATCACAGACGCGGGTATTAGCTCCGCGTCGTGTCGATACAATAACGCGAAGGCCGCGTTAAAGAGGTCGCCTGCACGCGGGGGTGAGATCCGCGTCAGCAATAACAGAGAGGGGGGAGATCTAAAGAGAGATAATTTGGAGAGAGAGAAAAGGGATAACAGGAGAGAGAGAGAGTTAACAGGGGAGAGAGAGAGTATTCAGGAAAGAGAGAGAGAAAGGATAGGAGAGAGAGAGAGAGAATTCAAGAGTGAGAGAGAAAGAGACAGGGGAGAGAAACAGAGAGAAGGGGCTGTTGCCCCCCTCCTGCTCACACACAGCGCCCCCCTCTGGGGGCGCTCGGCCTGGCCGCCGGCCAGGCGGCGGCGCCGGGCGGCGCCGGCCGCCGGCAGGGGAGTGGCGCCGGCCACTCCCCAGGAGAAAGGGGGAGAAAGAGGGGGCTGTTGCCCCCTAAACAGAGAAGGAGAGGGGGGCTGTTGCCCCCTCAGCCCACGCACAGGGGGCCCAGGCGGGCCCCCTGGCCGCCCACAGCCGCCGGCACACCGCCGGCGGCGCCCAGAACTGGGGTGGCGCCGGCCACCCCAGGGAGGAGAAGGAGGAGGGGGCTGCTGCCCCCTCCACACAAGCGCACAGGGGGCCAGGAGGCCCGCTGGCCGCGCCCAAGGCCGCCGGCGGCGGTCAACCCTCGCCGGGGTGCCGGAGGAGAAGAGGAGAGGCCGACGATGTGGAGGTGGTCGGATCCAAGGTGAGGAAGAAAATGGAAAGAAAGGAAAAGAAAAGAGAGAGAGGGGAAGGAGATGGCCGGGCTTTAGGTCCCTTGCCGGCGTCGTGGTGGCCGGAGGTGCCGGCGGTGGTGGTGGTGGCCGGTTCGGTGTCGGCTGCCAATGGAGAGGGAGGAAAAGAAGAAGAAGAGAAAGAGAAAAGAAAGGAGAAAGAAAAAATAAGGGAAAAGAAAAAGAAAAGAAAAGAAAAAGAAGAGGAGGGGGATGTGATGGAGAGATGGGATTGATGAGAGAGGGAATTAAATGAGGGGGTGAGGTGGCGTTGGTGAAGTCGGTTGAGGGAAAAGAAAAGGAAAGAAAGAAAGAAAGAAAGAAAAGATAAAATAATAATATTATAATATGGTCGCGAAAAATCGACTGTTCCGGAAAAATCCCAAAAATACCCAGAAGTAGAAAACGTCATCCTGAGGAATAATATGAAATCGATTTTTAGAAATAAAATCCCATTTTCAAATTAAAAGTCCCGAAGTCAACCGCCGATACCGGTCTACACCGGGTCGGTCGGATTTTGATAAATTCTGAAAAATCTCAGAAAATGTATTAAAGAATAAAATATGATTTTAAGAAGTAAAGTGAAAGCAGAATTCAGAAATTCAATCCCGATTGTAAACTAAAAATCCTGGAATCAACCAGCGATACTGGCCGATACCGAATCCGGTGGAATTTTCATAAATTCATAAAATCCTCAGAAAAAGTATTTAGATAGGAAATGTGGTTTTAAGAAATAATGTAAAAAGGCACTTCTAGTAATTCCAATCGGTTTATAAATTAAAAATCCGGGAGTTGGTCAGCGGCACTGGTCGACACCGGTTTTGAAGATTTTCAACTTAATTCAGGAAAATTCCAAAAAATCATAAAAAATCTAAAATATTGGAAAATGATGTTTAAAACTAAAATCGGTCAAATCTAAATACCAGAAAGACCAAATCGAGTAATACCCTAGGATCGGGTCCTCGTTTCAGACTAGGGCTGACTCCGAGTACGTGAATCCGGGTCCTAAGATAAAACGATCATATAAATAATTCATAATACAAAACAAATACAGGAAGTAAATCGAAAAATACGATCGAAAAATCTGAATACGCAACTAAGTACGTATTCTGGGAGCGGGGTGTTACAATCCATCCACCTTACAAAAAATTGCGTCCTCGCAATTTCGATAAGGGGTAAATTGAACACAAAGGGGACATGGACGGGAATTATACCAATTAAGATATGAAGCACTATAGGTAGGGCTCTCAAGTTGACTGAACAATAATCAGAATATAGACATTCTCTGCTCTTCCGGCTGTATAAATCTTCGAACAATGCCGAATAATACTGACTGATAACACAGCTTTGCAATAGAATTTCCGCTGTACTGTATACTTAATGTCGCTCTGAGAATAAGCCAGAATACTGAAGATAAAGAAAACCCCGATAGTCCTGAGCATAATAAGGAAGACCGATAATTGAGAATTCCGAATACCAGGCATCAATCACTCTGAAAGATATAGCCGAGAATGTAGAATATCCGTAAAGAATTCCGACTATTGACTTCGGAAAGATAACCCGATAGCAGATCCATTCTGAGAATACCCGAACTTCATAGAGTTGGCCGAAGAGATCATATCATAGCTTCACTCAGAACTAGCCGCTACCTCTCTAGTATATCCATATCTTAAGTTGGTATAAAGGCTTCGAAAAACCAAACAGGGGAAGGATGGAAGAGATTAGGAATCAAAGGAGAGATGATCATGAAAAATAGATAACTCTGTACTTGTAGTTGGAGTGTATAACAAGGACTCATGCATTCCAGTTGCAAATTCCTTTACCATTAATTTGCCGTCTGGACGTACTGAGGATGTATGGCCTAGGCTCTGATACCACCCTGTAACACCCCGATCCTGCGGGTACGGAGACGTTACTGCAACGTATATACGCAGGTCCGAAATACCCTCACGTATATACGCTAAGCATCAGTACAGGCAAGAATCAGAGTACGGAAGCAAGTAGTGCATTATACATTCCAACACATGAGTACAATTACAAAGTTATCACCAGAGGTGATCCAATATTACATGAATATTACATCACTGATATGCGCAATTGCGAGATTACAAAGATACGTACATGTATGAACAGTATAAAAGGTACTCACGAGTTTACAAAAGGAAAACTCGAGAGGCGCACAGGGGGACCTGGAAGGATAGAGCTCTGGATGATCTGTAGGAGATCCACGCTACCGCTGCGCCATACTGATCAGCAACTGGAGAAACCTACACGCTCCAAGCTCCATAACCTGGACATGAGGATCCAGGGGAGTCAGATGAAACTCCCCGGCGAGTAGTGATACAAAAGCCAGATGGTGTGCTGAGATAAGCATATGTGTATCGATAAAACCGAATCATAATCATACATTGAAAACCGTGTCGTGAGCAGAAGCATGCAAGAGAAAGTAGACATGATAAGTGATATCAAGCAGGAAGTACTCGTGGTATGATAAGACAAGATCAGGGGACTGGTGGAATAGGATACAAGTGGTAAAGCAGGGTATGAGCAGCAAATATAATAATAACCATAAAACCAGAAATCCGATGTAAAACCCGATGAAAGCAAACTCGGCAAAGCATACAACTGATCCATGGTTGGCATCTTTTATTATTATTATTACTCGTCTTACCCTGATGTCTAGATATGTGAACTAGCGTCCCAGCGCACATATATCCACATCCGAGTAAGGCAAGGTTGTTATTGGAAACCAGCGGGCGTATCAACGAACTATGTTTACAGTGGGTCCCGTACATGCCCGGGACCACGACCCAGGACGTTCCATCGCTGGAGTATGGAACCAGCCGCAAGGCTTACAGGAGGGTCTTATATCATGCCCTTATCAAGATGGTACCAAGAAGGAGGGAGCTAGCACTCCCCTCGGTCGCCTGGAGGCCCACAGGTTAGACCGGAAGTTTTAGTTGCACAACATGCCTAGTACCACTGTAAACACGAACACATATTGATAGCCGCAAGTTTCCCCCGACCCGATGCAAGTTGTTCCTTTTTTATAATTTATTATGTCATTATCAAATTTACGGGAATAGCAGATACAAGACAGGATCAGGAGTTCAGGAGTACATGAGTACTTTAGAGTCAGGTCACTGTATATATAATACAGGATAACAAGTACAAGATTCAAGTCACTGCATGTAATGCAGGATAACAAGTATAGTATTCCCGTAAATGAGATAATCACAGGTCAAGTATATCATGCCGGGTGTCAAGTGATAGCATGACAGGAGGATGATATTTGGCAGGTAACAAGTCATGTCAAGAGGTTGATAATAATCCGGTGGCAAGTCATATCATAACAAGGGGCCTTGCCAAGTAGTATCATGTCATGGTGTCAGGTGATAACACAACAGTTGTCAGGTGGTACAAACAGGAGTTAAATAGTAGCATGTATAAAGCATGTCAAGTGTTAACATGTCAGGTAAGAACAGGGCATGTGGTAGAATAGTAGCTGAGCACAATCAAGCGGAGCTGAGCAAGCTGGAGTGTACAGACAGCAAACAGTATTTAACACTAGAGCGTCTGGCATGATTACCGGGACAACTCGGCTTAAGGTGCGAGTAGGAATTCCGGCAGCATCTCGCCTAGACGAATCTAGTGGTAAAGTGCTGAACGCTGATCATGATAACCAGGCGGAGCTGAACAAGCTGGAGTTACAGGCAGCGAACAGAGTTTAGACACTAATGCGCTCTGCGAGGTTACCGGGACAACTCGGTTTAAGATACGAGTAGAAAATCCGGCAGCATCTCGCCTAAACGAATTTAGTGAATAAAGCGCTGAGCGCTAAGTATGCTTACCAGACGGAGCTGAGAAACCTAACGATCCCAATCACGTCTCTTTCGAGATAGTGAGGGACCGGAGGCTGAAGGGTCCAGAGAAACCTAACGGTCCCAATCACACCTCTTTCGAGATAGTGAGAGACCGGAGGCTGAATGAGAAACCTGACGGTCCCAATCACACCTCTTTCGAGATAGTGAGAGACCGGAGGCCGAAGGGTCGGCCACGCATAGTATAAGGCAGTAAAATACATCACAGGCATGGTATATGTACAAGAATGAAACTACCCTAATACAAGCATTCGTCACAGAGCAATACATGTCCAGTCATTGGCACTCGGCCATACACAGATACAGGGACTCAGCCCAATACAAAATACGTGAAAACATGGAGTAAAATACATGTCGACCCGACAAAGCGGGGAAACCAAATGGAGGCGAGAGCGAGGACACTCGCCTAAATCTTTGGAAAAGCTGGAAACTCCGAAATCCCGGGAACTCGCACACGCGCCATAAATATAATATATATATATAGAGAGAGAGAGAGAGAAAGTGAAGAGGAGAGAGAAAGAGTTAGAGAGAGAAAGGGGGAGAAACCTAGAGAGAGAAAGAGACACAGGGAGATGCGGGCTTATGAGACGCGGGGGTCGCAGACGCGGAGTCGCGTCGCGGGAATAGCAGACGCGGTAATCACAGACGCGGGAGTCGCGTCGCGAAGATGCCACAAACGCGGGGTTCGAGACCTGCGTTCAAATCGGGACGCGAGGAGAACGCGGACGCGGTCGTGGGTTCCGCATCGTGTTAGCACGAGGAGATCACAGACGTGGGTATTAGCTCCGCGTCGTGTCGATAGAACAACGCGAAGGCCGCGTTAAAGAGGTCGCCTGCACGCGGGGGTGAGATCCGCGTCAGCAAATAACAGAGAGGGGGAGATCTAAAGAGAGAGATAATTTGGAGAGAGAGAAAAGGGATAACAGGGGAGAGAGAGAGAGAGAGAGAGAGTTAACAGGGGAGAGAGAGAGTATTCAGGAAAGAGAGAGAGAGAGAGAGAGAGAGAGAGAGAAAGGATAGGAGAAAGAGAGAGAGAATTCAAGAGTGAGAGAGAAAGAGAGAGAAAGAGACAGGGGAGAGAAACAGAGAGAAGGGGGGTTGTTGCCCCCCTCCTGCTCACACACAGCGCCCCCCTCTGGGGGCGCTCGGCCTGGCCACCGGCCAGGCGGCGACGCCGGGCGGCGCCGGCCGCCGGCAGGGGGAGTGGCGCCGGCCACTCCCCAGGAGAAAGGGGGAGAAAGAGGGGGCTGTTGCCCCCTCAACAGAGAAGGAGAGGGGGGCTGTTGCCCCCCTCAACCCACGCACAGGGGGCCCAGGCGGGCCCCCTGGCCGCCCACAGCCGCCGGCACACCGTCGGCGGCGCCCAGAACTGGGGTGGCGCCGGCCACCCCAGGGAGGAGAAGGAGGAGGGGGCTGCTGCCCCCTCCACACAAGCGCACAGTGGGCCAGGAGGCCCCCTGGCCGCGCCCAAGGCCGCCGGCGGCGGTCAACCCTCGCCGGGGCGCCGGAGGAGAAGAGGAGAGGCCGACGATGTGGAGGTGGTCGGATCCAAGGTGAGGAAGAAAATGGAAAGAAAAGAAAAGGAAAGAAAGGAAAAGAAAAAGAGAGAGAGGGAAGGAGATGGCCGGGCTTTGGGTCCCTCGCCGGCGTCGTGGTGGCCGAGGCGCCGGCGGTGGTGGTGGTGGCCGGTTGGGTGTCGGCTGCCAATGGAGAGGGAGGAAAAGAAGAAGAAGAGAAAAGAGAAAGAAAGGAGAAAGAAAAAATAAGGAAAAGAAAAGAAAAGAAAAGAAAAAGAAGAGGAGGGGGATGTGATGGAGAGATGGGATTGATGGGAGAGGGAATTAAATGAGGGGGTTGAAAAACACCTAGAGGGGGGGTGAATAGGTGTGAATGCTAATCTATTGATCTTTTTAAACTTTAATTAAATGAGTGATGCAACGATCTCTCAAAACACGACTAAGAGCCGAATACCCCTTGCGAGGTTCTGAACTCCTTCCTCCCAATTCCCCTTAAAATGGGTTAGAGGTGCGCAATGCAACCGTGTTGTATTGAGGTGTGATCGATCAATGCCAAGTATGATGATGAGAAATGAAATGCACACAATGTAACACAACAAGTATAGCAAGTAAAGTAGACAAGACAAGATTGCACAAGTAGAGGGTTAGTTCTCAAGCAAATAATTCAAGACAATATAAAGCAAGAGAAATTGAAAGCAAGAATAACGCAAAGGCAATCGCAAACAAGATGATTTGTTTCGAGGTTCGAGCACACTTGCTCTAGTCCCCGCCTTCACCTCCGTGAAGGGTTTCCACTATCCACCGAGGATGCCTTTACAATTGGTCTACCGAAGACCGAGCACCGAGCTCCACCAAGTACAAAGGACCTCTACCGAAGAGGTTGCTCCACAAGAAGGAATTACAAGAACAAAGTGATCACAACTTGATCACTACACTTTTTCTCAATCTCTTTTACAAACACTCTCACTTCAATTACAACTTCACTATAGAATGATTATAGGATTTTTGGCTCTATGAAGTGTGGTGAGAAAACTTCAGTTGTAGAGTGATATAGAGAATCAAACACAACTGAAAAACAATCTTGAAAGAGTAGGAATTGAAAGCTTCAAACAATTTTTCTTTTCTCTTTTGAAAACAACAAAACTTGAGGAATTTTCTAAGTGAGAAGAGGGAGAGACTTCTCCTCTATTTATAGGGTTGAAAATAAGTTAAAAACATTTTCTTTTCACCTAATTCAACCTGCAAAAGCACCCCAACAACTCTCCAAAAGTCTGTTAAAACAGAAAAAGAAAACAGATTTTCAGAAAATCCCAAAGAGGAAAGAGCCGTTGCTAATTTGCAGGCTTGGCGGTCGACCGGTCCGGTCGACCGCCAGGCCAGCTGGAAGTAGCCGTTGGCTCCCGGTCGACCGGTCCGGTCGACCGACCCAAAAGGAGGAAACACAGTTTCCTTCTTCCGGTCGACCGATCCGGTCGACCGAAAATTCCCGAGAGCAGAATGCTCTCCGTCGGTCGACCGGTCCGGTCGACCGACGGACATGCACAAACAGTGCATGTCCAGGCACATCGCCGGTCGACCGGGCCGGTCGACCGATGTTGCCTGACACTGAAAAACTGGGCTGTTTTGAGTTAGAAAAATTTTGATAAATATTTTAAAAATACATATAGCTAAGTATTATGCAGAAAATAGTTTATACACATGTTTTAAACAAGTTTTTCAGGATATAAAGCTTTGGTACATGTATATATAAACTAAGGCATAAAACTTAGAAATAACCATTTTCAATAACTAATTTCAAAACATAGGAAATACATGAAACAAGTGTGTGTGCAAATCCTAGAGCCAAATTTCCTATATTCAAACTTTAACATTCTAAACTTACAAACTTCTAAAAGACTTCAAAGCTATTCTTCAAGGTGGGCTATCTTCACTTGATCTTCAATGTTGCAACTTGAGCCCAAATTGAATAGTCTTGAGTCCAAAAGCCTTGTATTTGAGTGAGAGTACTTCTAGTATGATAATAAACCTGAAACACACTTAAACAACAATTGTTATTAGTACAAATAACTAATATGTTTTGTAATCATCAAAATACACTAAACAAGGGTGATTGTAACCTTGGGCCAACAATCTCCCCCTTTTTGATGATGACAAAACATATAGGTTATTGAAACAAATAAAGGAGGAAAAGCTTGGAAAGCTCCCCCTCAAACAATGCTATGTATTTATCATGAATATGAAAAGCTATGTAAGCATACATAAAGCATTTAACAAACACAATAGTTTTTGTCCAAAAACTCAAGGAAACACAACCTTTCTTTTTCTTCATGAAATGAAACTCAAATAGTAGTATCAAACTTAGAAAGTTTAAACTTAAACACTTATTTTAGTAGTATCAAACTTATTCTCCCCCTTTTTGTCATACATCAAAAAGGGTTAAAACAAAACAATTGAAAAACCATTTTTAATTTTAAGAATCCATAATACAAACATTCACTCACCACAAATAAATGAAAATCTAGCATAATCTAGAGGTTTAGTAAAAATATCGGCAAGTTGAAAATCGGTAGAAACATAATCAATATCAATATCACCTTTCTCATAATGATCTCTAAGAAAGTGATACCTAATGTCAATGTGTTTGGTTTTACTATGTTGATTTGCATTCTTTGTCATGTGAATAGTACTAGTATTATCACAAATATTTTAACATGATCAAAGTGTAAATCATAGTCAAGGAGAGTATGTTTCATCCAAAGAACTTGTGCACAACAAGCTCCGGCCGCAACATACTCCGCCTCGGCGGTTGATAGGGCTACCGAATTTTACTTTTTGGAAGACCAAGATACAAGACAATTACCTAAGAATTGACATGTTCCACTTGTGCTCTTCCTATCTACCCTACAACCCGCATAGTCGGCATCCGAAAAACTCTTCATTTCAAATAATCCGGTTTTAGGATACCATAAACCCATTTCAATAGTGCCCTTAAGGTATCTAATTATGCGTTTAACCGCTATTATGTGAGACTCTTTAGGACAAGATTGAAAATGTGCACAAAGACAAACGGAAAACATAATATCCGGCCTACTAGCCGTTAAATAAAGCAAACTACCAATCATGCTTCTATAAAGTTTAATGTCTACACTTTTACCTTGTTCATCCTTGTCAAGCTTTGTAGTTGTTGCCATGGGAGTTTTGCTTACTCTTGATCCTTCAAGTCCAAACCTTTTGATTAGTTCCTTTGTGTACTTGGCTTGATTGATGAAGATCCCATCCTTCCTTTGCTTGATTTGGAGTCCAAGGAAATAGTTGAGCTCCCCCATCATAGACATTTCAAATTCATCCTTCATGCATGACTCAAAAGCTTTGCAAAGAGATTCATTAGTAGAACCAAAAATAATATCATCTACATAAATTTGCACAATAAGAATGTCATTTTCTACATGTTTTGTAAACAAAGTTGTATCAAATTTACCTTTCTTAAAACCATTTGAAATCAAAAAGGAGGAAAGTCTTTCATACCAAGCCCTAGGAGCTTGTTTTAAACCATAAAGAGCTTTATCTAATTTAAAAACAAAATCCGGATGTGTAGGATCAACAAACCCGGGGGGTTGTTCAACATACACCTCCTCTTCAATAAATCCATTTAGAAAAGCACTTTTAACATCCATTTGAAATAATTTGAAATCTTTATATGAGGCAAATGCTAATGTCATCCGTATGGCTTCAAGCCGTGCTACGGGTGCAAAGGTTTCTTCAAAATCGATCCCTTCGATTTGAGTGTAACCTTGGGCAACTAACCTAGCCTTGTTTCTAACTACATTACCCGATTCATCCAACTTGTTCTTAAAGATCCACTTAGTACCAATTGTTGGTCTATCGTGGGGCCTAGGAACAAGGTGCCAAACTTGGTTGCGCTCAAATTGATTGAGTTCCTCTTGCATGGCTAGCAACCAATATGAATCGGCCTCGGCTTCGAGCACATTTTTGGGTTCTATGTGTGAAATAAATGCAAAGTGGCCACAATAATCTTGAATTTTAGAGCGAGTAGTTACCCCTTTTGATACTTCACCTATGACGAGGTCCTTGGGATGATGTGGATTGTATCTCCAATCCTTTGGTAGTGGTTGAGTAGGCTCCATCTCATGTGTTTGATTTTCATTCCCTTGTGCCTCTTCCACTTTAGCATTGCTTCCTTCATCATCCTTTGGTTTGTCTCCCATAGTAGAAGCATCCTCCAAGGTCACTTTCTCCATGCCTTCATCCAATGCATCTATCTCTACAACATTCTTAACAAACTTGTTAGATTCCTCAAACTTAACATGAATAGACTCTTCAATAGTCAAAGATGATCTAATGAAAACTCTATAAGCCTTACTAGTATTTGAGTAACCTACAAAAATAGCCTCATAAGATTTAGGATCAAATTTTCCCAAATTATCTTTTGTATTTAAAACAAAACATTTGCATCCAAAAACTTTGAAATAAGAAACATTTGGTTTTCTAGAAAAGTACATTTCAAAAGAAGTTTTTGTAGTATTTTTACATAAGAAAACACGATTAGATATGTAGCATGATGTATTAACGGCCTCGGCCCACAAATAATGTGGTAGACCGTATTCACTTAGCATTGTCCTAGCCATCTCTTGTAATGTTCTATTTTTCCGCTCAACTACTCCATTTTGTTGTGGAGTTCTAGGACAAGAAAGTTCATGCTTTATTCCATGTTCATCACAAAAAGTGGTAAAGGGTTGGTTAATGAATTCACCTCCTCTATCACTTCTTATTCTCAAAATCGAAACATCTTTTTCTTTTTCAACTCTTTTCTTAAAAATTTGGAAATATGAAAAAGCTTGGCTTTTATGTTCAAGAAAGAAAACCCAAGTAAATCTTGAAAAATCATCAACCAAAACATAAGCAAATCTATTTCCACTTAGACTTTTGGTTTGTGTTGGGCCAAATAGATCCATATGGATTAACTCCAAAGGACGTGATGTCATGATATCCTTAATTGACTTGAAAGAAGACTTAGTTTGTTTCCCAAATTGACATGCGTCACAAACTCGGTCCTTTTCAAAATTCAAACAAGGAATACCTTTCACCATTTCCTTTGTGTTTAACCTAGAAATGTGATCAAAAGAAATATGCCCTAATCTCCTATGCCACAATCAAGAGTCATCATCGAGGGCTTTCAAACAAGTAATATTACAAGACATATTCAACATATCAATCATATAAACATTACTTTCACGAAAACCGGAAAATACACAAACATTAGAAATTCTATCAATAACTTTACAAGCAACATTATCAAAAACTACATCAAAACCTTTATCACAAAGTTGACTAACACTCAAGAGATTATGCTTGAGGCCATCAAGTAAAACTACATTTTCAATTAAAGGAGAGGTGCCAAGTTTTACATTACCAATACCGATGATTTTACCCTTGGCGTCATCTCCGAAGGTGACGGTGCCACCTTCATGATATCTTGATAGGGTTGCAAAGTTGTTAATATCCCAAGTCATGTGCCTTGAGCAACCGCTATCAAGATACCACAAACCTCTACGTCGTTGGGCTTTGGAAAGTACCTACATCATTTAAAACAATAGTTGACTTTGGTACCCAAACTTTCTTGGGTCCTTGAAAGTTAGTGTTACGAACCCAAACATTATGATGTGATGCACTTAGTCTATCATAACAAAAATTAGCTAAGTGTCCTTTCCGCCCACAATGTGAACATGAGTACACTTTTCTATACATGAAAGCATGATGTGTAGTGTGAGCATGTTTTGGGGTTTTGCCATGTTGTTTAGGTTGTGTAGCATGAACATGAACATGAGCATTTTTCTTTGGGGCTTGCTTCTTAGGAAACATAGCCTCAATTTTCTTCTTGTTAAATTCACAATTTTTCAAAACAACACTTAATGAATCTAATCTTTCCTTAAGCATAGAAACTTCATTAGAATCAATTAGTGGGGCCTTACCTTTGCAAGAAATCTTATATTTTTCAAAATCATTTTTAGTAGTGGTCAAGGTGGAAACCAAATCATCCTTTTCTTTTGTAAGAGTAAAAACTTGATGACTTAAAGATTCATTTTCCTTTTTCATTTTTAAATACTTTTTCTTCAAGAAATCATAATTTTGTGATAACTCAACAAAAGCTTCTCCTAGTTCATCCATGGAGAGTTCATCATCAAAAGGGGTGGAAGGGGTTACCTTGCTTGTGCTTTCATTGGCCATGAAGCACATGTTGGCGGTGTCAATCTCTTCTTCAGATTCGGTCTCCGAATCCCAAGTTGCCTTCATAGCCTTCTTCTTGTAAGGCTTCTTTGAAGTGGAAGGCTTTGCTTTTTCCGGACACTCCGCCACAATGTGTCCCGGTTTTTGGCAATTGAAGCATATGATCTTTCTTTCTTCTTTGCCTCCTTGCCATCTCCTTCTACCTTGGTACTTCGCCTTGTTGTACATCCTCCGGACATTCTTAACAAGGAGTGAGAGCTCCTCATCATCTTCTTCTTCATCATCTTCATCGGAGGTGTAGCTTGACTCTTGAAGGCGATGGTCTTCTTCTTGGTAGGAGCCATGTCCTCCCTTGCTTTCCTTTCCATCTCATGGGTTTTGAGGTTCCCAATGAGACCTATGAGCTCCATCTCTTCATTGTCGTTGAGTTCCTTCAAGGTTGTAGCTTTAACTTCCCATGAAGGAGGAAGAGCCCGGATGATCTTCCTTACTCTTTGATCATTGTTGATATCTTCACCTAAAGAAGAGAGTCCATTAGTAATCTTGGTAAATCTTGTAACCATATCATCTATGGTTTCATTTTCTTGCATGCAAAATGTTTCATATTGAGACCGAAGAAGGTCAATCTTAGCCTTCTTTACTTGTGAGGTCCCCTCATGTGTGACTATCAAGTGTGACCAAATCTCATATGCAGATTTGCAATGTATAACCCTAGATATGTCATCATCATTAAGGGCTTGTAGAAGTGCATAGTGAGCTTTGGCATTGGCATCGAAGTCCTTAGTCTCTATTTCGGACCAAGTGGATTCGTCACCGGGGGGTACACTAAAGGACTTAGTCACGGCCTTTGCAACTCGGCTACCTAGAGATTGCAAAAACACGGTCATCTTAACTTTCCATATGGAAAAGTTAAGTCCATCAAACTTAGGAGGGGTTTTAATTCCATCGGCCATGTTTACTATATGAGTATGAATGAAATGATTAGAAAATTAGGATCTTCTCTAAGGTGGTTAAACCAAATCCTAGAGTCCAAGCTCTGATACCAATTGAAAAACACCTAGAGGGGGGGTGAATAGGTGTGAATGCTAATCTATTGATCTTTTTAAACTTTAATTAAATGAGTGATGCAACGATCTCTCAAAACACGACTAAGAGCCGAATACCCCTTGCGAGGTTCTGAACTCCTTCCTCCCAATTCCCCTTAAAATGGGTTAGAGGTGCGCAATGCAACCGTGTTGTATTGAGGTGTGATCGATCAATGCCAAGTATGATGATGAGAAATGAAATGCACACAATGTAACACAACAAGTATAGCAAGTAAAGTAGACAAGACAAGATTGCACAAGTAGAGGGTTAGTTCTCAAGCAAATAATTCAAGACAATATAAAGCAAGAGAAATTGAAAGCAAGAATAACGCAAAGGCAATCGCAAACAAGATGATTTGTTTCGAGGTTCGAGCACACTTGCTCTAGTCCCCGCCTTCACCTCCGTGAAGGGTTTCCACTATCCACCGAGGATGCCTTTACAATTGGTCTACCGAAGACCGAGCACCGAGCTCCACCAAGTACAAAGGACCTCTACCGAAGAGGTTGCTCCACAAGAAGGAATTACAAGAACAAAGTGATCACAACTTGATCACTACACTTTTTCTCATCTCTTTTACAAACACTCTCACTTCAATTACAACTTCACTATAGAATGATTATAGGATTTTTGGCTCTATGAAGTGTGGTGAGAAAACTTCAGTTGTAGAGTGATATAGAGAATCAAACACAACTGAAAAACAATCTTGAAAGAGTAGGAATTGAAAGCTTCAAACAATTTTTCTTTTCTCTTTTGAAAACAACAAAACTTGAGGAATTTTTCTAAGTGAGAAGAGGGAGAGACTTCTCCTCTATTTATAGGGTTGAAAATAAGTTAAAAACATTTTCTTTTCACCTAATTCAACCTGCAAAAGCACCCCAACAACTCTCCAAAAGTCTGTTAAAACAGAAAAAGAAAACAGATTTTCAGAAAATCCCAAAGAGGAAAGAGCCGTTGCTAATTTGCAGGCTTGGCGGTCGACCGGTCCGGTCGACCGCCAGGCCAGCTGGAAGTAGCCGTTGGCTCCCGGTCGACCGGTCCGGTCGACCGACCCAAAAGGAGGAAACACAGTTTCCTTCTTCCGGTCGACCGATCCGGTCGACCGAAAATTCCCGAGAGCAGAATGCTCTCCGTCGGTCGACCGGTCCGGTCGACCGACGGACATGCACAAACAGTGCATGTCCAGGCACATCGCCGGTCGACCGGGCCGGTCGACCGATGTTGCCTGACACTGAAAAACTGGGCTGTTTTGAGTTAGAAAAATTTTGATAAATATTTTAAAAATACATATAGCTAAGTATTATGCAGAAAATAGTTTATACACATGTTTTAAACAAGTTTTTCAGGATATAAAGCTTTGGTACATGTATATATAAACTAAGGCATAAAACTTAGAAATAACCATTTTCAATAACTAATTTCAAAACATAGGAAATACATGAAACAAGTGTGTGTGCAAATCCTAGAGCCAAATTTCCTATATTCAAACTTTAACATTCTAAACTTACAAACTTCTAAAAGACTTCAAAGCTATTCTTCAAGGTGGGCTATCTTCACTTGATCTTCAATGTTGCAACTTGAGCCCAAATTGAATAGTCTTGAGTCCAAAAGCCTTGTATTTGAGTGAGAGTACTTCTAGTATGATAATAAACCTGAAACACACTTAAACAACAATTGTTATTAGTACAAATAACTAATATGTTTTGTAATCATCAAAATACACTAAACAAGGGTGATTGTAACCTTGGGCCAACAGGGGTGAGGTGGCGTTGGTGAAGTCGGTTGAGGGAAAAGAAAAGGAAAGAAAGAAAGAAAGAAAGAAAAGATAAAAATAATAATATTATAATATGGTCGCGAAAAATCGACTGTTCCGGAAAAATCCCAAAAATACCCGGAGGTAGAAAACGTCATCCTGAGGAATAATATGAAATCGGTTTTCAGAAATAAAATCTCATTTTCAAATTAAAAGTCCGGAAGTCAACCGCTGATACCGGTCTACACCGGGTCGGTCGGATTTTGATAAATTCTGAAAAATCTCAGAAAATGTATTAAATAATAAAATATGATTTTAAGAAGTAAAGTGAAAGCGGAATTCAGAAATTCAATCCCGATTGTAAACTAAAAATCCTGGAATCAACCAGCGATACTGGCCGATACCGAATCCGGTGGAATTTTCATAAATTCATAAAATCCTCAGAAAAAGTATTTAGATAGGAAATGTGGTTTTAAGAAATAATGTAAAAAGGCACTTCTAGTAATTCCAATCGATTTATAAATTAAAAATCCGGGAGTCGGTCAGCGGCACTGGTCGACACCGGTTTTGAAGATTTTCAACTTAATTCAGGAAAATTCCAGAAAATCATAAAAATCTAAAATCTATATTGGAAAATGATGTTTAAAACTGAAATCGATCAAATCTAAATACCAGAAAGACCAAATCGAGTAATACCCTAGGATCGGGTCCTCGGTTCAGACTAGGGCTGACTCCGAGTACGTGAATCCGGGTCCTAAGACAAAACGATCATATAAATAATTCATAATACAAAACAAATACAGGAAGTAAATCGAAAAATACGATCGAAAAATCCGAATACGCAACTAAGTACGTATTCTGGGAGCGGGGTGTTACACTACCAATCACAATTCCAGTCTCCATATCATCAACATCCACCCCAGAATGATTCAGAAATATCAGAGTTGAGGAAAATGTTAGAAACCTTTACAAAGAACTATCATCAGGATATGAATAAAGTTCAGGTCCAAATTGAGCAATTGGCTAATTCAGTAAATGAGAGACAAAAAGGACTGTTACCAAGCCAGCCATTGCCAAATCCCAAACATGAAGACACGGGCCCAAGTCATTGTCATGCTATTCATACCCTGAGATCTGGAAAACAGATAGACAATAAGGTTTCTAGTCAATCATCTCATCCAGTACCAAAGCCAACACCTCCTGTCCTAATGCAACCAGCTTCTGACAAACCATCCTCTAGTACAGAGCCATCCACTTCAAAAGCCAAGGGTAAAGAAAAGGTAGATGAGCAACCTTATAAGCCTAGTGTACCATTTCCAAATAGGCTTACAAATCACAAGTCAAATGCTCACATGGAGAAGATAAAAGAAATGTTCAACAAGGTCCAAATCAATATCCCTCTTCTTGATGCCATACAACAAGTGCCATCATATGCCAAATTCTTGAAGGAAATGTGCACTAAGAAGAGGAAAACACAAGTCCCTAAGAAAGTCTTCCTAGCATCAACCATCAGCGAGTTGCTCACTGGTCCAACTCCTGTAAAATACAAAGACCCAGGGAGCCCCACCATTTCATGCATCATAGGACAGACTACCATCAATAGGGCACTACTTGATTTAGGGGCCAGTATCAATCCCCTACCTTTGTCTGTGTACCAACAATTAGGGTTAGGCGATCTTCTCCCGACCCAAATGACCATACAATTGGCTGATCGTTCTGTCAAGAGACCCAAGGGGGAAATTCACGATGTCCTTGTCAGAGTTGGGGAGTTCATATACCCTGTTGATTTTGTAGTCCTTGAAACACAACCTGTGTCTAATTCCAATCAAAGGGCTCAAACTTCTGTCATTTTGGGACGACCATTCCTGGCTACAGCAAATGCCATAATCAATTGCCGGAATGTATCAATGAGGTTAACCTTTGGTAACATGACTCATGAACTGAATATCTTCCACACACAGCCTCGTAAGACAAAAGATCAAACATTCGAGGTCAGCTTTGTTAAAGACAATTGTGAGGAAGTAAGTGAAGATTCACAAGATGAGTCACAATTTTGTGATTCTCTTAAAATGGAAAATCCTACTGTCTGAGTACCCTTTCAAAAGGGGAAAGTTGATTTGGATATTTTCACTTTCACTGAGCCAACTGTGACTTTATCCCAAGAGGATATAGTTCAAGAACCTCCAATTGACATATCCTTTGAAGACCTTTTCGCTGATGAGCTCATGTGTCTGGATGAGCCAACTCGGGGTAGGTTAACTGATTGTACACTTCCTAAGGAAAATGTTGACCTGAGTTTTGAAGAATTGTATGGAGAGGAGCTGAAATTCCTTAACATTGGAAGTAATGAGATTCAAAGTGAAAGCGGTGACAAGGAATTTTTTAATGAACAATGTGGTAGAAGGAGGATGAATGACAACAAACAATTGAATCTGAAAACACCTAGGGCTAAGAAAATAATTCAATACGTTTCCCAACTGAGCCCGCGCAAACAAACACACTGGAACGATGGAAAAAGGGCCAGAGGAAAACGATCAAAGAAAAGCCTAGGTAATGGTCACACTTGTATATATTCCTTGTGAATAATTTTTTGCACTTTTTTTGTAAATAAAAAAAAAAAACCTTTACCTATTTCATGCATCATTTTTATCTTGCATACATTGGGGACAATGCATGAGATAGGTATGGGGGGGTAGATTCTAACCTAGGATTTTTCATTTTCTTTTTAGGCTTTTTATTTTTATTTTTAGGATTTTCATTTTCTTTTTAGGTTTTTATTTTCTTTTTAGATTTTATCTTTCTTAGTAGATTTTCTATTTTCTTTTAGATTTTACTTTTTCTTTTAGAAAAATAAAAAAAAGAGAAAAAAATTTAAAAAAATAAGGAAATTCTTGATCCATGTTTAAAGAATCAAGCTTGAATTTAGGGATTAAGGAAGCTCTAAACTAAGATTTCTAATTATAAGTCGAAAAGAGGAGTTTTGTTAGATTTTTAGGTTAAGTAATAAAGGATTAGAAAAATTACTAGATTTTAATTCTTTCTTTAGGATATATACATTAAACATATTGAAGGATTAATCAAAGACTTTGTGACTTTATTTACATATATATATATATATATATATATATATATATATATATATATATATATATATATATATATATATATATATATATATATATATATATATATAATAAAAATATATATATAAATAAATATGTATATAAATAAATAATAAATACTTAGCCACTAATTAAGCTGGTTAGTCGTGCCTCAAGAAGCATTGCCAATCACGCCTAAAGGTGGTTAAGTCCTTAAATTCCTTCGTGGCCTAGTTTACTCGAGTCCTCGAACCCGAGGGATGTTTTCTCATCTGGTGCCCTAAGACCGACTGGTTTGGGAGTCATCGGTAAGAGGCTCGTTACAAGGGTAAATTAGAAAGCCTAAGGATGCTAAGGAAATGTAAATAAATAAATATTGTATATATAAAAAAAGAAAAAAAATGTTATATATATTAGTAAATAAATGAACTTAGTCTAAGAAAGATCCTTCATATTTATAGATGTATATATCCTAGGATTGATGCAAAATCCGGTTTTTGATCTTTTTCCTAAAAACTTAACCTAAGATGAAAACAAAACTCCAATAGACGCCTATAAGAGGAATGAAAAGTTTAGGGTAACCTGAAACCTATAACTCAAGTAAGAATCTTAAAAACATGGATCAAAATTTTCACTAACCCTTTTATTTTTTTTTATGGATTTTGTGGGTGCAATCCGCTGAAAACCCTCAGGAGACAACACTCCTCCTCTAGAGTAACCTAGAGGTTTAACGGCTTGTTGCACGTGCTCAGTGCAATCGTGTCACCTACGAAAGTGGTGTAATAATCTAGTTAAGATTTTCTTTTTCTTTCTTTTTTGCTCGAGGACGAGCAAAAGCTAGGTATGGGGGTGTGATTGTTATTCATTTTTGCATATTTTACCACATCCATACCATGTATATTGTAAATAAAAATGTGATTTCTTAATCTTTTTCTCTCTATTTTTGCAGGTCCATATTCTAATAGAGAAAAGGCCCAAAATCCCTTTAATTATCAAGAATTAAAGGAGAATAAATCAAAGCCCAAAAGAGAGCCCAAAGGTTGAGCCCAGGATCTGGAGAAATCCACGCGCCAAGTCAGACTTCCAAAAGGTCCACGTGGCTAACAACCTGTAACAAACTCGCACCAGAAATCTCAGCCTCAACGGCCAAGATTTTGCCGCGTTTCCACGGCTTTTGCCGCATTTCCACGGCAGTTATAGGGCCGTTGAGCCCGATATTTTCTCCACCTGCCTGATTCTGGAGCCTTCTTCTCTGAGCCTATAAATAGACCATCAGGGCCAGCGCAAAAAAGAGAGGAGAGATTAGAGGATAGAGCTTGTATTTTGTAGGTTTTTTCTCTAGGATTTTTGTTGCTCTAGTTCTTCTTCTTCCTCCTAGAAATTCTGCAAGAGAGAGATTGTGAGAGAGAGAGAGCTTGTGTAAATCAAGGTGTGACAACTTGTGAAGCAAGGTTTAATCCAATCTCCTTTCTCTACTTGAGCATTTTCTAGTACTTTACTTGCATTCTTTAATTCAAGCTTTACTTTCATTGCACTCTTATTCATGAATTGCTTTTCTTTTCTTGTAATGGCTAGTAGCTAATTTCTTCTAACATGACTAGCTAACAACTAATCTTACTTAACTTCTAACTCTTGGGTGAATGCAAATTCTTCATCTTGCAATTGTTGAGTCTTCTTCATCCCCGATGGGTTACTTTCATGCTTGGCAATTTCTTGTTGTAATTCTCCATATGATTCATGTGTGCCTCATTTAGAGCCTTGTCTTTAGAACAAGTGCCTTGATGGAACATGGAGATGGATCACCAACCATATGCTATTTGTTGTACAACTTCTTTACTTCAATTAATGAATGTTGTATCTTCTTCCTTAGCATCCCTTGAGTGGCAACTCTTTTGATTCCACCATTGAAAGTCTATCTTGAAGGCCTATGACATCAATGAGGCTACAAGACAATTCCAAGAAGATCACCCGTCAATCAAGTGGGAAAGTAACTAGACCAACACGCAAGACAAACATATGCCGATGAATCAACATGAGGCAAGCATCACCCTAACGGAGATTAGTAAGTTAGCAAGTTAGTAATGTTAGCTAGTCATGGCCTTTCTCATCTAAAAATCTTCTACAAGTTTTCATTCTTTTAGTATTAATTCCAAAGCAAATCTTGTCTTCGATTCTTTTCATTTTATTTCCATAGTTTTCATTTCATGTACAAACCAACCACCAATTCTTTCATTTCTTTTTCCATGTCTTTTGCATTCTTTTAAAACAAAGAAGAACTTTCGTTTTCTATCTTTACATTAAACCGTAAAGCTTCCATCGTGAGCTCTCCTTGTGGATTCGACCCGTATAGCTTGTGCTACTACGGTGATTTGGAAAGGATACATCAATCATTTTAAATACATTGTGGAGTGATCAAGCACCTAAGGTTGACTCTAAACCTTCTTTCTTTTATTGAATATTTGTGCAATCTACCACACTATCCTTTTCCTAATCATGGGCCGGTAATGTGCAAGGTTGAGAAAGGAGGAGGTCGGGGCTGCAAGGTGATGGCGACGATGGTGGGTGGCACGGCCTGCTGGCTCCGATGGCAAGGAGAAGGTAGGGAGAGCGAGCGGCACGTGCGAGACGGGAGAGGGGGAGGGAGAGGTGGGGGTGTTGATGGGTTTGGTTGTTGGTGAGGGATACATGCGAGAGAGAAGGAAGATGGTGGAGTGGTGATGTTATGTTGGCAGTGATGCAGGCAGGCCATGGGGAAGGAAGAGGAAGAAGGAGGCAATGTTCGTGGTTGGCGCTGGATGCGAGGGGGGCTAGGGAAGAAGGGCGGTGGAGTTGCACGGCGACGAGAGGGAGAAGGAGAAGGTGGTGAGCAGTGGAGAAGCTCGCGGCTATTGGGGTCTTCATAAGCGCGATGGGCAGTAACGTGGGTAGTGTTGTGCTAAGTTGTAGGAGGGAAGACAGAAAAAGGAGGGGCGGCTAGGGTTAGGGCTAGAGGTTAGGGTGCAGGGAGAGAGGGGAAGAAGAATGAGAGTATATAAAAGAGAGGAGGAGTTAGGCTTGGGTTATGGCTTTGTATAAAATAGAAAATAAGAGAAAGGAAACCGAAAAGAGAGAGGAGAGGAAATGGGCCGGGCTTCTGGACTTGGGAAAAGAAAATGAAGAAGAGAAAGAGAGAAAAGGGAAAATGGTATCAATCTAAATACAAGGTAACTAATAACAATTATAATTTAGGAACAATCATAATAATTAATAATAACAGTAGTAATTAATAATACTAACGCACATCAGATAATATACAATAATTAATACAAAGTATATATATACATTTCAAAATACTATTATTTACTATTAAAACTAGTATTATAAAATAGAGATATTTAATGGGGACATGGCATCAACACGTTCAAAGAGGAGATATGATCACGTGTATCAGCGCAGGAGGCGTCAAGCTGCTGCTACTTGGATTTATCAAAGCCATATATTTTCAGTTGGAGTTTGTACTTTTCTTTTTATAGTAGTGTTTACTTTTTTCAGTTTATTTGCTTGTAGTGTTTTAGTACCACATCAGTTGTGTGAGTTTAGTAACTTGTAAGCTTATTTAATTGGCCTTACTTGAAATAAAGATATAGACTTTGAATGAATGAAATCTTGAGTTTTCAATTATGAAAATATCAGTTTGAATTTGAGTGTTTCAAAATAGGATTATTGTGTGAAACGATATCCTAGTTATTTTATTCAAATTCAGATTTAAACTGATATTATCTACTCAATTTTCATTCTCATTTACTTATACAAATATTTTAAATTATCACCCAATTACAAAATCCAACCAAATGCAAGTGATAAGTAGATAAGCCTCTTCTCAAATCTAAAAAAATCAAAATCCAAATCCATGTTGAAACCTCCCACCAATCCATAGCCGTTCCCAATTCCATTTACTTGTTTTTTTTCCTACTCTTCTCATCCCCTTGTGTGCCACAGCCACAGTGCCAGCCAACCTCAATCTACCTTCCCATCTCCCTTTGCATGCACAAATCAATCCCCAAATGCCACTTGTGCTCTACCAACACCCCACTCCACAAACTCCTCCTTTCTCTTGCGTAAGCAGCACCCCAAACAACTTGAGATCCACAAACATACCCTACCAACAGCCCTCTCTCCCTCCGGCATGCGCCTCATGTCTTCAAGCATCCAACACCTTCTTTCATCTCTACATGCGTGAGCAGTAGCAACTAGCAAGGCACCATTTCAGTTCCAGTTCCTCCCTTCCTGCGATCCAGTCCAGCATCAAGCTGAGTGCATCCTCAAGCGCGAACAAATCGACAACCTGCAACAGCATCAAAACAATGACAACGACGTCTGCAACAATTACAGCTAGTAGTACATTAGCCCAGTGCAAGTTCAGTTACATCAAACAAGATCAATGAGACTTCGAGTGCCCGAGAACAGAACTTCTCGGCAGGTAATTTCTATTTACAGCAAAATCAGAATATTTGTTGAGTTACACCGCTTTTTATCTCTAAATTATTATCATGGATGTTCTGTTGTCCACAAATATTGGTGAGTGTGTGTAATTTTGTTATCCTTGTGTTATACTTTTTCGATATTGCAAGTTTGATTATATCTTATAACAAGTATTGTGTAGTTAGTGACGACTAGAATTGTCTGCATTGTGAGTATTAACTTTTGTCAAAACCCATCTTGCCTTATATTAGTTTTAAATTTATTCCTACCGAAGATCATAACTTGTAGTGAAATATCGTAAGTTTTAAATTTATCACTGATTTCTGAATCATCGCATCCAGTTTCACATCATTTTGTATCAGAGCACGGTTTAGGTAAAAAAATTGCATTAGCATATAGTTAGGAATCTCATTTATTTTTGCATAAATTTAATTATTAAAAAAAGTTGCATCTACGTTCTACTTGCATTCATTTAGGTCTTGTTAGTGCATGCCCACCCGCAATGGACACCCATATTTGCTAGGATTGTCTAGTGAGTCAGGCAGTACAACTATGGATCCTCAATAACTCGTTGACGCAATCGCCACCATACAAGCCTAACTAGTCAACCTGACCCAAACTACAGCCCAGACTGGGGATAGGTTAGGTAGAGTTGAAACCTGTCTCGAGAACTACAATGAACATGAAGGAGAACGTAATCGGATGGTACCATACCAAGGACGCGATCAGCGAGACCCTGATAGTCAATTTTTGAAAAGTATCTAGATCAATGTCCCAACATTCGATGGATGTCATGATCCACAATTTTTCTTGATTGGACTCAATAACTTGAGAAGTACTTCACGTGTTACGATCTTACTGAGCTCAAAAAGTTAAGTTTGCACCGATGAAATTAACCGGTCAAGCTAGGCAGATTGGACTAACTTGGTGAACATGCGTGCTGCTCGAGACCAAGAACCGATCGATACTTGGCGAAGAATGAAAGATGAACTTAAAGGAAAGTATGTGCCACCATCGTTCAGTGCTTCTTTCATGGACAAGTGGCACCGATGCACTCAGGGTAATAAATCGGCACAAGAGTATATGGAGAAGGTTGATGAGTTCCTTATCAGATGCAACGCCCTTAGCACCGAAGGACAATCTCAAATCCTGTCTTGGTTTAGAGCCGGACTTACAGAAGACTTACGAACTAAACTTTTGGCTTGTGAAATCACCGACTCAAAACAGCCTACGCATTAGTCCAAGATTTAGATGCAACAAGTCTAGTTCCGTTTCTAAAAGTCACGCACAAACAACTAGGCCCAACTCGGATTTGTACCCCAACCGCTTCGAAAGTAAAACTTCTTCCGACAAGGCAGATACTAAAGGCAAGAGTATTGAGAACAATGGCAAAGAAACTGACCGAGTGTTCTCTAAGCTGACTCCCACAATCAAATGTTCCATGTGCTAGGGATGTGGGCATGTAGCTGCCAATTACCCAACTCCGATCAAAATTGCCTTAATCAATGGGGAACCTGAAGTAGTATTAGAATCAGAAGAATTTATTTTCTGGGGAGAAGAAGAGTCTGATATGGACGATGAGACCACAGGTGATAACATTGGTCTTAAAAACATTCATCCACAGACAACGATTCACTTATCCATCATCAGGTGCGCATTGTCTCAACCTAAGGAGAAAGACGAACGACCATGTTTCACATCATTATGAAAATTGGTGGTAGGAGATAATTGAAAGTGAGTGGTTCTCAACCCAAGACTCGTTCCCCAGATTGCTATGCATCATCTCAACATCAACCCAGACGCCAAATTAATCAAACAGCAGCAACGACGGTTCTATTCTGAGATCATGGAAGTAATCGAATCAGAGGCGAAAAAGATCATAGACTCTGGCTTCGTCAGGGAAGAACAACATCCTGATTGCGTGGTCAATATAGTACCCGTTCCCAAGAAGAATAAAAAGATCCGAATTTGCATCGACTACCACGATCTAAATGCTACTTGCCCTAAAGACGAATTCCCTCTCCCAATCTTGGATGTTATGATTGCAACATGTGCGGTTTGAGAAGATGTCCTTCATGGATGGCTTTTCAGGGTAACACCAAATGAAGATGTACCCTGAAAATGAAAAGCACACATCTTTCAGGATGCCTCTGGGAATATACTGCTACACAGTAATGCCCTTTGGCTTGAAGAACGCTGGTGCGACATATCAACGCACCATGAATGCGATCTTTCACGAGCATATATGCAAGATCATAGAATGCTATGTTGATGATATTGCCGTGAAAAGTCGCGACAAAGGCGATCACCTCGCATACCTGAAAAGAGTGTTCGACATCATGCAGGCTCACCAGTTGCAGATAAACCCGACCAAGTCCTTCTTGGGGGGAACCAGTGGCAAATTCTTTAGATTTGTCATTACATCCTAAGGAATTTATCTGGACCCGGAGAAGATCTATGTCGTCCAAGAGATGCAACCTTTGAGAAATCTCAAAAAACTCAGAGGTTTACAGGGATGACTGGCGTACATTTGAAGATTCATATCAAATCTCTCAGGTCGCTCCAACCCTTCACTAAGTTAATGAAGAAGGAAGTCTCATTCATTTAGGATAATGCTTGCCAAGAAGCATTCGAGAAGATCAAAGAGTATCATACACACCCGCCCGTTTTGGTAGCTCTAGTTTAGGAAAACTTTTTCTGCTGTATGTTCGAGTGATGGATCATTCCTTGTGAGCTTTACTAGCCCAAAACGATGATCAAAACCAAGAACAGGCGATCTACTATTTAAGTAGAACAATGATTGGGGTACTATTTAAGTAGCACAATGATTGGGGCGGAGCACCGTTACAACCCAATCAAAAAGGAATGCTTAGCGTTGGTCTTCGCTATCCAGAAGATGTGACACTACTTCATGGGGCAACGCATTCAAGTCATCTCTAGAGTTAATCCTTTGTGATTGCTCATGATAAAGCCATTTTCCTAAACTACAGACTAGCAAAATGAGCTATATTGCTATCACAATATGAGATGCAATTCATGCCACAAAAGGCGGTAAAAGGGCAAGTTGTGGAAGATTTCCTGGCTGATCATCCAGTTTTGAGAAATTCAAAACTTTACGATGATCTTCTAGATGAGATTGCAGAAATTGATGTCATCAACGCCTTCACAGAAGAACAAGTGTGGCAACTGTTCTTTGACGGAGCATCAAGGACGAACCCCGAGGGAAATATCATCGCAGGTGTGGGGGCTATGCTTATCTCCCCACATAACTATGTGATCCCTCGTGCATTCTCGTTAACTGAGTCGTGTTCCAACAATCTCTTGGAATACAACGCCCTTTTGATCGAGATGCAACTTGCCAAAGAGATTGGAGTCAAAAATCTCAAAGCATACGTGATTCAAAACTCATCGTCAACCAGGTTCACGAGGAGTACGAAGTCCGACATGAACACTTGGTTCCCTGTAACAACGCGACCATTATCATAGCAGAAAAGTTTGAAAACTTCTACACTGACCATGTACCACGTCAGCAAAATGCACATGCAGAAGCGCTGGCGTCCCTCGCCGCTTCATTGGCCCTTCCAATCAGAGCCACGGAGAGAATACTTGTCTACAGTCATGACTTGTAATGTTGCAAATTCACCCTTGAAGATAGTAAAACTCCAAGAAGAGATCTTCAAGTCAAAGAGTTTCTTGAGACTTTGACAAGTCTCAAACCTAGGGATTGATGATTATCTTACATTGACTTCATCTTATATGGCATATTGCCTGGTGATCCCAAAAAGGCAACTGCCATCAAAAGGAAAGCTCATCGATTCCATTTCAATGTGATCATGCAAACACTGTATTGTCGATCGTATGATGGAATTCTTCTATGATGCCTTTCACACAAAGAGGCACAGGAGGTACTCAAAGAAGCTCATGATAGTATGTGCAAAGCTTACCAACCCGGACCCAAGCTCAGAGACCGGCTTAGAAGACTTGGCTATTATTTGTCGAAGATAATCCCTGATACTGTCGCCTATGCTAAGCGATGCCATGCATATGGATCCACAGTGGCTCCATCAATCAAGCACCGGGACATCTTCATCCAAGGTCCTCCTAATAGACATTCAAAATGTGGGGAATGGATGTTATTGGACCCATCAGTCCCCCAACATTCAGAGGACACCGCTTTATCTTGGCCATAACAGATTACTTCTCTAAACGGGCAGAAGTTATTCCCCAGAAGGAAGTAAAGACACCAAATATGATCAAGTTCATCAAACATTACATGATCTACTGCTTCGGTGTACCCCGACGAATCATCCACGACAATGGACCCCAATACATTAGTCAAGCAATTCAGAGGTTATGTAATAAATTCATAATCCAAAGTGTGTCATCAACGGCATATTATCCAGCTGCTAATGGTCATGCAGAATCTTTCAACAAGACTATTGGAAAGCTTCTCAAGTAATTTGTCTCGAAAAGTTAATGCAACTAGGATGACAGATTAGGCGAATGCTTGTGGGGCTTACCGTACAACGGTGAGAACCCTGACGAAAGCCACGCCATTTTTCTTGGTGTACAGATGTGAAGCTGTACTCCCACTGGAGATCCAAATCTCATCTTTATGAGTTGCCTTGACAACTAAGATGTCAGATGAGAAAAAGCATCGATTGCACCTCAAGGAGTTGGAAGCTTTAGATGACAAACGTCTACAAGTCCAACAGCAAATCGAGCTCTATCAAGCTCGGATTTTTAGAGCCTTCAATAAGAAAGTCAGAGAACAGATTTTGAAGAAAGGCGATCATGTCTTGGCTGTCAGAAGACCTATGGTTATGATACACAAGACAAATGAAAAGCTCCAACCCAAATGGGAAGGACCATTTGTAGTAGAGTCAGTATACTCAAATGGGGCATACACATAATTTCGAATGGCGATACGCTCATGATGTCTATCAATGACAGGTTCTTGAAGTATTATCCTTAACAGGACTTTTCTCATGATCAGGTTAACACTACACCTCTGATCAAAGCCTTGCACTGATCATTCAGATGAATCAGGGTTTCAGATCCAAAATGTTTGGAAGAGCATCAAAGAAGAGCTTCTTCTTAAATGGATCACATCACGGTCGATCGATGCTAAGCCGATCGAATATGGTTGACATCATGATTGAAGGTTCACCTAGAGGGGGGTGAATAGGTGATGACTAATCTAATGGTCACTTAAGGCCAAATGATGCAAATAATGCGGAAGCTAAAAACAATTATGACCTAATTAAATCTTTTACACTAAACACCACGTATAACCAAAGAGTGTTGCTGAATTCCCCGTGAAGGGCTCTGGACAAACTCCTCTAGATTCCCCTTGAATGGGTTGAGGTGCCACGTTGGCTCTCTTGGTTGAATACAAGTGTTAGCAACAATCCCAAGCAAGTATATAATATGAGCACAAAAGAATATCTAGCATATAAAGATGAGCACAATAAAAGTATGCAAGATATAAAAGAGACAAAGAGAGAGAGAGAGAGAGTAAGCAATCGCAAACACAAGGATATGTTTCGAGGTTTGAGCACACTTTCTCTACATCCCCGCCTTCGACACACGAAGGATTTCCACTATGCAAGATCCCAATGGATCTCTCCTCGGTGCCGCAACACCTACAAGCCCTCGGACTCTCTAGTCCCGTACACACCGCAAGCCCACCGGCTCGCCGAGGCCGCACCTCAAATAAGAAGAGTTTCGCACCCGAACCCTAAACAACCACGAGCACACTTGCCCGTCTCCTCAAAGAACAAAGAAAAGATCTTTGGTGATCTAAACACTTTGATCACCAATAAAAACTCTCACTACAACACTCCTATAAGATGAATAGCTCAATGGATGCTCAAGTGTTTGTGTGAGAAAACAAGGAAAGAATCTTTGGTGAAAAACTCAAGAAAATCTCTTTTACACTCTTGATAAACTCTCCTTTTAATTGGAAGTATTGGCTCTAAATTTTGTGGAGAAAAACCTCTGGAATGAATGAGAAAAACTGGCTCTAAGAGTCTCCAAAATCTTAGCTCAAAACAATGACCAAACCCCCAAATTTATAGGCCAGAAAAATATAGCCGTTGGGGTCTGTCAAAGCTGCCGGTCGACCCGTCGACCGCCAACGGTCAGAAATCCGACCATTGGAGCCACGGTCGACCGCCGGGTCGACCGACCCACTGGAGCTGAGAGTCGAACTCTCTGTCGATCGACCCGTACGGTCGGCCGAACTTTCCAGAGAGCAGAGCTCTCTGGAGCGATCGACCGGTACGGTCGGCCGTCCTCCAGTACACAAAGGCGTGCACACCTGTGCACATCAGTCGACCGGTCCGGTCGGCCGACTCCAGTATTAGTCGACTACAAATGTAGTAAGTCGACTTATCCGAAGCCTGAAACAGTTTTCTGGGATTTAAAACATAGTCTTTTTGGCTCAAATAAAATCCCATAAAATACTTAAAAATCTACAAAAATAGTTTAACCAATATACTTTGATAATCAAACATGCTTGCACAAAATCAAGGCATGTTATAAAAGATTGGATTATTTTTGTAACTTGGAAATATTTGGCTCATGATAAAAACTATTTTTCCAAAACAATATTTTCTAAACTTTGTTTTTCCAAAACATCTTCAAATAAAAACTAGATATATTGAACTCATTAAAGCATAGTGTGTATGGATATGATCCACTACACAAATAAGATGAAATATCTAAGTTTTGGACATTAAGCTCTAAACTTGGTTTTGGTTTAAAGATATGTATATGAGAAATACCAAAAATCACTTGAAATACATGTTTGGTTTTTGGTTAAAATTCTTTTCTAAAACAAAAAATCTTTTATGAAAACAATTCTATCAAGAGTGTGTGTGCATGGTATACTTGAGCAATCCACCAACTACTCTATCCTTTACATTTTTAACTAAAACAAAAACAAAATCTTATACCTAGACACAAGTCTTCATCTTCTTGAAGTCTTCACTTGAAGGCTTCTCATCTTCTTGACTTGGTCCAAGCTTGATCCAAAAGCTCCTTGGATCACACCGTGCTAGCTCCAAATCTTGACATTTTATCCTTTGTTGAGCTATGAACCTACTAAGATCTTAATAATGAATCTGTCACTAATTAAACACAAGATCATTAGTAAACATAACTTCATGAGTTGATCATCATCAAAACTAGGGTGATAGGCCTTTGGGCCAACAATCTCCCCCTTTTTGATGATGACAAAACTCATGAAGTTTTATATGCATGGATTAAAGTAAAGCTTCAAGGAATCTCCCCCTTAACTCATGCATAGCAAATAAACAAATAGATATAGCAATGAAGCACATAACTATGTATGCAATGTATGGAGATAAAACATGAAATCCTTTTACTCCTAGTTGCAATACAAAACATATATGCATAACTAACAAGGAAGACAAATACTTCTCCCCCTTAAGCAATGAAAACATGCATATAAACTCAAATACTTCTCCCCCTTTTTGTCAATCATCAACAAGGGTTCAAAGTAAAATCAAATCAAACAAATTTTTCTTCCCCTTTTTGTCAAAAACAAAAAGATCAAGAAGGGGTTAAACAAATCAATCAATAAAGATTTATATGCGATATACATTCATGAAGAGGAAGACGCTAAGTTAGCTCCCCTACACATATGCATTACATGAAGAAGGGATGACAAGCCCCAATTCACATAACACATATTATGTAATGCATAAGAGGAGATGTGAAGCTCCTCCTACACACTTATATCATATAAAGAAGAGTTGTCAAGCTCCTCAATTTATAATATACTCAACATGAATTTATATGTAGAAGAGATGTTAAGCTCTCCTTGCATATAGGAAATACATATCAAAACATTTTTAATTTTTCTTAAAAAAAATTTTTAAGGTATCAGAGCTCTTGTAAAACAATCAAATTTTAAGATACCAAATGAAAATAATCATTATCATATTGATACCAATTGAAATTTAACAAATGTGAAGTTGAAACATATTGATACCAATAGTAAACATAATAATCAAAAAATTTTGTTTTTCATCAAAAACTTTGTGCTTTTAAAAAATTGTGAACCAATTGAAAGTTAAGCACATGAAAATCATATATATGTATAAAATGAGTATACCAATTGAAATTGATACATACATATATAAGAAAACAAAATATGAGTATATACAAAAATTATCAATTTAGATACCAATTGAAAGAATTCAATGATACCAATTGACATAACAATAAGATCAAGTGTATATCTCATATAACTACCACCCAACTCATGCACATATATCATTGGATTCTTTCAATATAGAGCATACATAAGCATGGTCGCCCATCCATCCTCCCATGGAAGGTAGGGGTTTTCAAAAATAGATTTGAAAATATTTTAGCATTGAAAATCACTACCAAATGAGGAACAATAACTAGTTAAAATAATTTTTGAAAAACTAGTTAAAGATCCTTCAAAAACATGAAATCAAAGCATATGTATTTCATGAATCATGCTAAGTACATAAAAGTTCAAGCACTCATAGTCCATAAAGCTCAAAATTATCTTGAAAAGTAAAAGATGAGTGTTCAAAGGTTATGTAAATGGCATTTTCAAGAAAATGGTCATTGAAGCTCAAAAAGATGAATAACATTTTATAAAACATGAAAATTTATTTTTCTTAAAAAATAATACACTTCTAGGCATATGTATGATTTATCCAATCCTAACAATACACATACATATCCCAAATCTAAAAGAGTCTATTAAAGATGTTTGCATGAAGGCAAGAGACTCACGGGTATACATGTATATTTATTAGATTTGAATTAAAAAATACATATACATGAAGTAAAGCATAAAAATAAGGTAAAAACATGTATAAAAGAGAATCATCAAAACTAGTCTATACATATGCATATAGTGGATACAAATGAGCATGAAGTTCAAATATATATGAGTCAATTGTAGTTCACTATTCATATATGTATAAATGCAAGTTTGACACATTCTACATCTAAGTATGTAAATACCACATGAAGCACAAAAATCATATAACATGAACATGCTATGAATATTATGAATGAACAAGCATGATCAAAAAATAGGAGTTTAGAGATTGTTACCAACTCTAAAACTCCAAATATGGTGGTTGTCCCACCAAAGCTCCTTGATAGCGATGTATCCCAAAAGTATGTCCATCATGTCCAAGTGCATCCACTACCAAGGCACCGATCCTCTCACGTTTTGTGAGAGCCCTCACCTAAATCAAAAGCAAATGGTGGGGGTTTGGTACCCATATTTTCTTGGGTCCTTGGGGTTAGTCTTGTAAGGAACCTAAAATCTTTTATTAGCAAAATTAAAATGATCTAACTTATCATAACAAAATTTTGCTAAATGGCCTTTGCGGCCACAATGTTTACATACGTACACCTTAGTATGCTTATGTGTAGGAGTGTGATCATGTTGTGCAACATAAGCATATGCATGATGTGAATGTGCATGAATGTGTGGAGTTTGTTTCTTTGAAAACATAGACTCCAACCTAGAATGATCAAATGCACAAGAGTTCAAAGTTGAACTCAAACCATTCATTTTATTTTTTAAATTTTTAATCTCATTAGTGGTGGCATGAAAAGCATGATGAGATAAAGAATCATTTTTCTTTTTCTTTGTGAAACAAAATCCTTTTCTTTTTCACAAATTTTTCTTTTCAAAGACTTGTTTTCTTGAAAAACAACTTCTTTTTGTTTTTCCATCAAATCAACTTTATTTTTCAAAATAGTGTTTCCTTCACATAAATCATTCAATTTTGCAAGCAAGGAAACATTCTCATTTTTTAAATCTTTATTTTCTTTTTCTAAGCATGCCATTTTATTTTCTAATGAATCTTTTTCATTAAGCATGGCATCAAAATTCTTTTTCAAATTTTTGTAATCTTTTTCTAAACATGCAATGTTAGATTTAAATGAATCTTGTTCTATATGCATGTAAGCATTGTTCTTTTTCAAATTTTTATTATCTTTCTTAATCATGTCATATTTTTCAAGCAATAATTGAGAAAATGTAGAAAGCTCTTCATATGACATGTTATTATCCTCATCCTCGGATTCGGAAGTTACCTCAAGGGGGTTATCCCCTTGGACCATATAGCACACGTTGGAGGTGTCGCTTCCAACGTCCGAATCACTCCCCGCATAGTATTGATCTTTTTCACCGAGGGAGATGAGGGTATTCCAAACTACAAAAGCTGAATCAAAGTTAGAAACTCTAGATAAATAAACATCATCTAGGGTAGACTTTAAAGCATGAAGGGCTTTTGCATTAGCCTCAAAATTCTTACCATCTAAACAATATGCATTATTAGTAGTGGCAAGATATACATGATAACCTAGGGCTTTGAGGTACAAGGACATCTTCACCTTCCATATATGGATGTTAACAATGTCAAACATTGGTGGTGACATGAAGTCCATGGTGTGTGTACAAAAATATTGTGATTAGCCTAAAAGTGAGGATCTTTAACTCTAGGTTGTTAGACCCAAATCAGAGTACCAAGCTCTGATACCAATTGAAGGTTCACCTAGAGGGGGGGTGAATAGGTGATGGCTAATCTAATGGTCACTTAAGGCCAAATGATGCAAATAATGCGGAAGCTAAAAACAATTATGACCTAATTAAATCTTTTACACTAAACACCACGTATAACCAAAGAGTGTTGCCGAATTCCCCGTGAAGGGCTCTGGACAAACTCCTCTAGATTCCCTTGAATGGGTTGAGGTGCCGCGTTGGCTCTCTTGGTTGAATACAAGTGTTGGCAACAATCCCAAGCAAGTATACAATATGAGCACAAAAGAATATCTAGCATATAAAGATGAGCACAATAAAAGTATGCAAGATATAAAAGAGACAAAGAGAGAGAGAGTGAGCAATCGCAAACACAAGGATATGTTTCGAGGTTCGAGCACACTTGCTCTACATCCCCGCCTTCGACACACGAAGGATTTTCACTATGCAAGATCCCAATGGATCTCTCCTCGGTGCCGCAACACCTACAAGCCCTCGAACTCTCTAGTCCCGTACGCACCGCAAGCCCACCGGCTCGCCGAGGCCGCACCTCAAACAAGAAGAGTTCGCACCCGAACCCTAAACAACCACGAGCACACTTGCCCGTCTCCTCAAAGAACAAAGAAAAGATCTTTAGTGATCTAAATACTTTGATCACCAATAAAAACTCTCACTACAACACTCCTATAAGATGAATAGCTCAATGGATGCTCAAGTGTTTGTGTGAGAAAACAAGGAAAGAATCTTTGGTGAAAAACTCAAGAAAATCTCTTTTACACTCTTGATAAACTCTCCTTTTAATTGAAAGTATTGGCTCTAAATTTTGTGGAGAAAAACCTCTGGAATGAATGGGAAAAACTAGCTCTAAGAGTCTCCAAAATTTTAGCTCAAAACAATGACCAAACCCCCAAATTTATAGGCCAGAAAAATATAGCCGTTGGGGTCTGTCAGAGCTGCCGGTCGACCCGTGCGGTCGACCGCCAACGGTCAAAAATCTGACCGCTGGAGCCACGGTCGACCGCCGGGTCGACCGACCCACTGGAGCTGAAAGTCGAACTCTCTGTCGGTCGACCCGTACGGTCGGCCGAACTTTCCAGAGAGCAGAGCTCTCTGGAGCGGTCGACCGGCACGGTCGGCCGTCCTCTAGTACACAAAGGCGTGCACATCTGTGCACGTCGGTCGACCGGTGCGGTCGGCCGACTCCAGTATTAGTCGACTAAAAATGTAGTAAGTCGACTTATCCGAAGCCTGAAACAGTTTTCTGGGATTTAAAACATGGTCTTTTTGGCTCAAATAAAATCCCATAAAATACTTAAAAATCTACAAAAATAGTTTAACCAATATACTTTGATAATCAAACATGCTTGCACAAAATCAAGGCATGTTATAAAAGATTGGACTATTTTTGTAACTTGAAAATATTTGGCTCATGATAAAAACTGTTTTTCCAAAACAATATTTTCTAAACTTTGTTTTTCCAAAACATCTTCAAATAAAAACTAGATATTTTGAACTCATTAAAGCATAGTGTGTATGGATATGATCCACTACACAAATAAGATGAAATATCTAAGTTTTTGACATTAAGCTCTAAACTTGGTTTTGGTTTAAAGATATGTATATGAGAAATACTAAAAATCACTTGAAATACATGTTTGGTTTTTGGTTAAAATTCTTTTCTAAAACAAAAAATCTTTTATGAAAACAATTCTATCAAGAGTGTGTGTGCATGGTATACTTGAGCAATCCACCAACTACTCTATCCTTTACATTTTTAACTAAAATAAAAATAAAATCTTATACTTAGACACAAGTCTTCATCTTCTTGAAGTCTTCACTTGAAGGCTTCTCATCTTCTTGACTTGGTCCAAGCTTGATCCAAAAGCTCCTTGGATCACACCGTGCTAGCTCCAAATCTTGACATTTTATCCTTTGTTGAGCTATGCACCTATTAAGATCTTGATAATGAATCTGTCACTAATTAAACACAAGATCATTAGTAAACATAACTTCATGAGTTGATCATCATTAAAACTAGGGTGATAGGCCTTTGGGCCAACAATGATGCATGATGTAAATATTAAAGAAAGGATAAAGGCAAACAAATTTTAGCCTTGTCACTCTTTTCTAGTTTATCTATGAACATCCGACGCCTTCAACAGCTAAAGGATAGAGGAAGTAGTTGGCATTTACGTCCAACAGAAAATCCTCGACAACTCATCATACTGAAGAGAATAGCATACCTAACCCAACTCAAACGGGAGTTGGTAAAGGCATATCAAATTCATTGATAACTGAGAGTTTGGTAAAAATCCTGAGGGACATGTTACCACTTTTCCCTCCAAAATCCCTTACCAATTCCTGTCCGTATTATGGTAAGACCTCAAAAAAAATTTGTAATTGTTTCCCCAGCGTAATGATCACAAATTAAACATGTCAAGGTAATATTATACCTCTAGCATACCCATTGTTAAGTTAACATTATACCTCTAAAAGTGATTTTCTTTAATATCCCTAGTGGATAAAATTTCAACTTGTCAATTCTCTTCAATAGGATGGCAAGTCCAGTAGCAAAATCCCTCGGTCAAGTTAATACTACACCTCTGACCAAGATTGCTCATATCACAATTGAACCCACTGTTAAGTTAACATTATACCTCTAACAGTGATTTTCTTCAATAACCCCAGTGGTTAAAATTTTAACTTATCAGTTCTCTTCAATAGGATGGATAGTCCACTTCGCAAAATCCCTCAGTTAAGTTAATTCTACACCTCTGATCAAGATTGCTCATATCACAATCGAAACCACTGTTAAGTTAACATTATACCTCTAACAGTGATTTCTTTCAATATCCCTATAGGATAAAATTTTAACTTGTCAATTCTCTTCAATAAAATGACAAGTCCACCAAATTGCTCAAATCGCAAAATCTTTCGGTCAATTTAATATCACACCTCTAAGCAAAATTGCTTGCATTGTAATATAAATCCCTGTCAAGTTAACACTACACCTATGACAGTGATTTTCGCGATTTTTCCACTGAAAATGAGACATTCGATGCTAAGTTAAATACCACGCCTCTAGCATCCATTTCATTGTTAAGTTAAATATTATACCTATGACAATGATCCTCCTTCGAGCTTTTTATCGAAGCCGAGATGTCAAATACTAAGTTAATATCACACCTCTAATGTTCACTTCGCTGTTAAGTTAACACTATACCTATAACAGTGACTCTCTCAGTTTTCTCAATGAAAATGAGATTCCCAAATGCTAAGTTAATATCACACCTCTAGCATTCACTTCATTGTCAAGTTAGCACTACACCTATGACAGTGACTCTCTCAGTTTTCTCAATGAAAATGAGATTCCCCAAATGCTAAGTTAATATCACACTTCTAGCATTCACCTCCTTATCAAGTTAATATCACACCTCTGATAATTCAATTTGCTTCCAATTGCAAATTCTAGCCTGTCACGTTAACATTACACCTCTGACGGTAAAAATCTCCATAAATCTCCAGTGGATTTAGCTCTACTTGTTATTATCATCAATAGGATAGCAAGTCTACAAAATTCGTTCGAGTCACGAATTTAGTTCTGTCAAGTTAACATCACACCTTTGACAGTAACCTTTTTAAGTTCTTTGACGGAATTTCCAAACTTTGAATTGCTATGTTAATTGTCACCTATAGCAATCAAAGGCAATCGTCTAATTTTCAAGACACAAAAAGAAAGTCAAGATAAAACGAAGGAAAAATTATTACTTTTATTTATATCAAAATTAAAAAGTGATACAGACACTCTCTTGTTTAAACAAGATGGAGTGTTTAAAAAAAAAGAACAAAAAGTTATTCTCGCCCAGCGAGAGACTATATTTGGTCCCTGAGGTGCTGACTGTCTCGTTGGCGCACTTCCTCAATCTCGACTAAGGCCTGGGCCCTTAGCTCCTCTTCCGATTAAACCTTCTTGGTAGCGAATTGCGCATGAAGAGCTTCCAATTTCAAAGTGTGGACATCAGGCTTTAGGTTTCATGCTTCAGGTTCAAAGCGTTTCAGAATCTGTATCAATCTATTACAGATTCACGAAAACTTTGAAGGGGGTTTTGTTGACACTCTGAAAAGACAGACTCCCGGACAGCACTTCAGCTGGTTCGAACAATTTCTAAACTTGTCGATACTTTCAAAACACAAGTCACAGATAGGCTGAAGACCTGTCCATCCCTAATGGACAAAGTAGTGATTTGGGTTCCACTGATCCAATGAAGCAGAACAGTGAGCCAAGTATTGTCTTCTAAAGAAAGCCAAAGAAGCTAACACCTAGGTTCACTGCAAGCTCTATTTAAGCTTCACAGTAAAATCAATAGCAACGCTATTAGCTTGTCTTCTAGCTTCGCATGAAACTCTTCATAGCTCTATTAAGAGCTATCTTCTAGCTCTAATGAGGGCTGATTCCTTACCTTCGCCTGAAGTTTTGCTTAGTTCTGTTAAAAAGCTCTCTTTTAGCTTCGTGCAAGCTCAATGCCAACTTCGCAGCAAGCTCAGTAGCTCTATTGTGGGCTCTTTGCTTAACTTCGCATGAAGCTTTGCTTAGCTCTGTTAAAAGTGCTCTCTTTTAGCTTCGCTGCAAGCTTAATGCCAGCTTCGCAGCAAGCTCTGTAGCTCTACTGTGGGCTCTTTCCTTAGCTCCACATGAAGCTCCCTTCTTAGCTCCGCTGCGAGCTCATATGATCATTTGACCATTTGAATCTCAACCCGAGATCAATATGGTTAAAAAGAAATTTGGCAGTTAATTATCGTGATCTCTTGATCCCTCAATTAGCTGAGAAGATCAAGGGAGATCTTTCAATTGGTTGGAAAGGAACAAGACAAATCCCTCAATCATTTGAGTGGATTGAGGCAAATCCCACAATCAGTTGAGAGGATCAAGGGAAATCTCTAATCAGTTGGAGAAAAATATGGAGATTGTTGTGACAACCCCAAATCAACTGTCTAATTTGCTTCGCACATAGGTGCTAGCTCCACGCAGGCTTCGTTTAGCTTCGTAGTGAAGTTATTTTAGCTTGATGCGAAGCTAGATTGATTAAATCAATCTACTGATTTTTAGGAGGGGTTATTACACCCCAAGAAACCTATAAATAGCCCAATGCTAGGCAGGCTAAGGGGCTAGCTAGTTGGCTGAAGATTTTGGAGGAGAGACTCAGCTATGAAAATTGGAGAGCCAAAGCTTTGAAAAGAGATCAATCTCTAGCTTCCAAGCTTCTTTAGAGAACCCTTATTTCTCTCTTCTAGGGTATGAATATCCTACAATCTTCTGATCTCAAGGAATCTCTAAAACCAGGAGAGAAAGAATTCCAGGCGTAAACTGGAAGACTCATCGCTCATATCATCAACAAGACAAAGTGATCGCTTGCTGACCAAACTCCTATCGGCACACTTTCCTAGAAATCTCAAAAGAGAATTCTACTTGTAATTTTTTATTTTTCTTTGTTCAGTTACATGTACTCTTCTCTTCATTTTTTTTGTAAGTTTTTCCCTTTCTCAAAATCAATGAAAAATAAGATGGCGACTCTCTTGGGATAGTATTCTCTGCCAACGGGAAGATTGTGTTGCAATGTGATGATGAGATGCTCAGGTCTCCTGCTGAAACTTTGGTCATCCAATTTGACCAAGAGAAGTTTGAGAACCTTCTCTCTAAGGGCAGTTCTAGCCCAATCAGTGTGCGCAAGCACAAAAAGATCTTGGTGGATATGTCTCCTCTAGCCACTGCTTGGAAGCAAGTCTCTGATGAGACGAAAAAGATCGCCTACAGGTCAAACTCAGTCTTAGCAGAGGCTAGATGTTGTGCATGAAGCTAAATCAGCCCCTAGGGCTCTTTGGATTGAAAAGTCCACATCAGCCTCCTGTAAGACTAATGGACCTCTGGTTTCAGCTTCTGGCGAAGCTCAGAAAGTCTCTGACTACGAGACTTCTTCAGTTCATCCAAGAACTCAGCTTCGCTTCCCTGTGAAGCTAAAGACAAAGCACTTGTAAGTGCTATCAGCAAAGCTGCGGTAGGTTCGCTCTCCGCTGCCAAAGCTTCTGTCGGCGAAGCTAAATCTGAAGCACACTTTGGTGCTAACAGCGAAGCTACTTCACTAAAAAAGGGTACTTCACAGTACTAAAGTACCAAGTGCTAAGATAGCTTTGCCTCACAGCGAAGCTATCTTAACTTCTCTCACAGCCAAAAGGAAAGCCTTAAAGGCTAAATCTAGGTTTAAACCTAAGACTGTTCAGCCCATTAAGGCTAATATCCAGCCTCCCTGAGTCTCCATACTGGATCAATTGGGTCCGGTCAACACAGACTTATAGGAATTTCTGAGCAACAAGCGGAAATCCAGCCCTGAAGAGCAAGCTCACATCTCACCATCTCAGTGCGGATGAGCGGGGTGTCAACTTGTACGTTTCATTCCGCTAAGTGTTGTCGGGACCAATCCCCGCTCTAGGGTGGTGATACCCTATAATTATGGACAATCCTCATCTTCCACAAGGGCTATGTCGGCAAACCACCGAAAAGCCTTTTCCAGTGGTCAGACGATGAAGGTGAAGCTAGCGGCTATGCCTCCTCTGCCACAGTTAGCTCAGAGCACATAGGGACTGAGTCAGCTAACATGACCGACAATAACCATGATAATGATCTCCATCGGCGTATAGAGACTCAAGATCAAACTTTCAAAGTTCAACAAGCGGCTCTAGATAATATTCATCAAATATTAACGTAACTCCTAAACAACCAGAACAATGATGAAACCACCGGTAACAATCATGACGAGGAGGAGAATGCCGACAAAGAACTCCCTAAGACTGAAAAGTCAAAAGGAAGTTCTGCAATTGATATTGATGTTATTAAAGACATCCAAGGTCAGATTACATCCCTAGCTCAGAGGGATGAACTGAAGAAAATAGGGATGAGCGTCCTTACCCGCTAAAGTGGGACTCAGTTCCCTACCCGCAAAAGTTTAAGCCAACTACGTTATATACGTATGATGGCAAAAACCTCGTCGAATCAGCACATCTATTACTTTCTATCGCAAACCGATAATGTGATAGACAATGATGTTGTTATGACTAGACTATTCATCGACACCCTTAAGGGGGTAGTAGCCTTGGATTGGTTCAGAAGCCTTCCAAACGGCTCCATCAATTCTTAGATTGACCTGAAAACCTAGTTCCTTTTTTTATTCTATGAGGATGACACTGAGGTGACCATAGATAAGCTCCTCTCGACAATTCAGAAAGGAGAAGAATTTGTGCATGAATACATTGAGAGATTCTGTAATCTCTCTCTCATGTGCCCTGCAGGCATGCCCTTGCCCCTGTTGCTTTAAACATGTTGGCATAACTTTCTTGACAGAGTACAAGTTAATATGCGAGCTGTTAAAGTCAATACTTGGTAGGAGCTTGTCGAACAAGCAAAGTTACCTGAGAAATCAGCCAAAAAGTTTTAGCCCTCTGTGCCCTAGAACAAATGGGGGGTCTATACCAAGGGGCGTGATGCAGCCCAATCTTCCCAATCTAAAGGAAAGAAATGATGGCAGTTGAGTTGTCTGGGAAAGCTCTACGAAAGCAGAAAAAGAGCGATGCCAATAATAAGTAGGAGTTCAAATTTTCGTCGAACAATATTCTTTCAAAGATGAACAGGTGGTGACATCTTCCACCTACTCAATGTTTGGACACATATATAATGAATATTGTAAATAACTTGTCTTAATGTCCTAATCATGTAGGGTATGATAAGAAGAAGATAATTATGAAATTTATCCAGTTAAATTCAAAAGTTCAAAAGAAAGCGAATCGATTCAAATCCAAAGATTCTAAAAACTATCTTATCTGAAAACTGAATATATTAGATGAGATAATATCATCTAATTTAATGGATTATTTAAAAATTCTATTAGTTTTGCTGAAGATAAATGGATATCCTATCAATTCTAGAAGACAAACTGAAAATCTAAGAGGATAAATGGATAAAGAGAAGATCAACGGATGAGATGAAGCAATTTAGATTCAGATTCAGGCTGGATATAGTTTAGTATTTTAATCATACTTTTTGCTATCAAAACTCAAATCTAATAATTCAAGATGCTATAGAAAGATGACTTAAATGGCTACAATTCTCTTGTTGATCATTCTTTCTAATTCTATCATTTGATAAGTGATATTCAGCAATCAATACACCAACAAGCAGTAGATCAGAATTGAATTTCTGGATAAATCAAATCAAGTTTAGAGATAAGGAGAGAATTCAAATTCAGAAATATCCAGCTCTTTCTATCTTCATACACTTTCTATCTCTCTAGTTTTCTCCTATAAATACCCTCATACCTCGAAGGTAAAAAAGGAACCATCACAGATAGAGAGCTTTAGTTTAGGTTTTCTTTTCTTCTTTAATGTAATTTTTATTTTTTTATTTTCTTTTAGGTTAGAGAGAGTTACATGAGAAAAGAGAGAAAGAATTATTGTAGAGTGACACTATTGTAATTCTTTTTCAAGAGACTTATATTGAAGGTGACTTCAATTGAGTTTTCCCACTTTTCTTCATCGTACTCAATCTGGCCAAGCACCACGTTCAAGTTACTCTTTCTATTTGCTTTGCTTTACTTCATACTGAGGCAAGTCTTTCTTATGATTCAACAGAAAAGGTAAGTACTCTTTTTGTTTTCTTTTTCAGTTCATTAGTTTAGAGTTATAATTCTTTTTTTAAGTCTTTCCTTTTTTTATAAATAAAACAACAGCACCACAATCTTTTCTTCTACCATCTCCTTCTTAACTTAACATAATAATTTTATTTTCTTTTTATAAGATTGAGAAGATAAATGTTAACTAGTTTCGATAAATTAAAAAAGAGAAACTTACACAATGCTTCCATCGCTGTCCCTCTCGGTGGATCATGACCCATTAGCCCTAGGCTACACGGTAGAATTAAGGACCTAACACTATTCTAAATTTCTGTATTTTTGTGCAGGTTTGGCTCGATCACTCAACAAGGGTAACATACTTAAGTTACCTGAAATCCGGCGACCAGAAGAAATGGGGCGTAGAACGACCCTAACTACTGCCTCTTTCACAGAATGGTGCATCATTCTACTAGCAGATGCTTTGTCCTTAAGGAAAAGATCCAAGTATTAGTGGATACTGGAGTTCTGACTCTCAAGTCAGAGCAGAAGAAAGTCACCGCCAACATGGTGACTATCAATTTCGGGACCTTGTCGAAGACGACGGTCCAAGACGGATTGACCCCAGTTCCTAAAGCCAGACTGAATGTTGTCAACCCAATGGCGGAAAAGTAGAAAGACAAGGGCCTTGTTCCATTAATGATAAAATCTAGAGAGATTATGTGGTCTACACAGATATCGTCAACGACGAGCAATAGGAATCCAGCAAGCCCAAGCTCAAAGGCAAGTCGTGTAACATTGTCTCCCTTGCAACGGATGATGACATTGTGACTATAACTTCTCTCAGTGACTCAAAAGAGGAGAAGCTTTCCTTAATAGCGCAACTCGCTACCTCGCAGCCGGTAGGCACCCGGTCTGGAAGGTCGTACTTGTGACAGTACGACCAGACCTCCAGCGAGACACAGCACCCGGGAACAACTGCACCAGTCCAGGATTTGGCACCATCCCCGCCGCTGGACCCTCCAAGGGAAGTAAAAGGAGGTCTGATTCGACAAATTATTAAAGAAGGACCCTCCAAGAAGGCCAACACTCCTTTCTGCTTTGACATATTGGCACAGCTTGTCAATATCCCAGCTCATACACTTTGCACGAGCTACATCGCCTCTCAAAGGAGACAAGAGAGGCGCCTAGGAAAACACTTGCTAACTCAGAGTCCTTTCTGACCAAGGTTCCAAATATCAGATATCGGGATCGTATTGGATGGGGGTTTTTCATATCGGATATTGGATATCGGGGGAGATATCGGGGATACGCGCGCATATCGGGCGTTCATATTAGACATTATATATAATAAAGTATTGATAACTAAAAGTTTGTTTAGACTCATAGAAATCATCTACCTAATAAAAATGATGTAATATGTTTGCAAAGACATAAAAAATAATGTACATTTAAACGCAATCGTTCAATAAATAAGTTATTTCATATTGAGCGATATATCGGGCGATTTATTGCCCGAAATCGAGTGATCGGCTGATATTTCAAATATCGGCCATTTTTTGCTGCAAACGATATGGCAAATGATTTTTCAATATCGTATCGGCAGCAGGCAAAAAGGGAGATATCGGATGATATCTCGGCCGACTTGGCTGATATTTAAAACAGGGCTTCTGACACAAGTACCGACAAATCCTATTAATGACAATGAGACTTCGTATCCCTAATGTCATTTGGTGCAGTGATAAGTGCCATCCATCACCTTCACTCCTGAGGACATGCTCCTCAAAGATAATAAGCATGATAGACCTTTATACTGCATTGGATATATTGGTTCTACATGTATCGAGAGGATCCAAGTCAATCTAGGGTCTGCTCTTAGCATCATCTTGACGAGGCTTCTTTATTTCCTGGGTATCCCACTCAGCAGGTTATCCACCACTGCTACAACCATCTATGACTTCAACGCCAGGAGTAGTCACCCTCTGGGTAAGATTTATCTCAAATGCGAAATTGGAGACTTGAAATCAGAAGTGACATGCTACTTCATCGACGTTGACACGTCTTATAATCTCTTGCTCGGATGACCATGGATCCATGCCAACTGGATCGTCCCTCCCACGTTGCACCAGTGCTTCAAATACATGGGAGATGATGCTGTGATCTGAACGATATTCACTGAAATGCAGCTGTTCAAAAGAGTGGAGAATTACTTCACTAATTCTTTGCTCTACCAGGAGAATAATGAGCTACTGAAGCAGTCGTTGCCCGATGACATTAATAGTAGCAACGAGGCAGACTCAAATCAGGAGAAGATGTACCGGCTACCTTTAGTATAGAACCAATTGTAGCGTATCTAGATGATTTTGATTGTAATAATCTTGTCAAAATGAGGGTGAGTGGGTCCTTAATAAAAATGTTGCTTTTGATTACTCTTTGTATCTTGAAGATGTATTTAAATTTGTCGATATTAGTTTTTGCATATGCCTTTACCCATCTCAGAATGGCATGCATGCATATAGAGGACACTTGTCTTCATTATCCCGCCTACTAAAAAGGACCAGTCGCCAATTATATTCGGCAGAGGCCTCGGGCTACAACATATAGGGCATCGGACGACGACTTGGAACCCCCGCAATTCTTTCGTTATGTGCGGTCAACACACCATATGATGAAAAGAATGGGTTACAAGTTGAATCATGACGATGGTTTGAATTTCGATAAAGCGCGGCGCATACCTTTGCAACCCTTCATACCGGAAGAAAAACCAGCCAACTATTACGATCGAACACGTAGGGGGTTAGGATACGTCACTCCACCTTCTCAATCAGAATCAAAATCTGACAAGTCCCTACCCTCATCGTCATCAAACTCGTCCAATTGGGACTCTGATATCAGTGTGGGGGTAGTCTTCAAACAACTCTTCGCCAACATGACATCTATCAGTCAAGCGGAGCAAGACGAAGACATTGAGCCATTCGATGTTGATCCGTGGGCTCAACAACTAAATCTTCAATGGGAAAAGCGTTTGAACAGCATGAACCTCTGAAGATAAGGTGATTCAAGTCGATGTGGGTGATCAAGCGCATCCAAAGCCCATCTCTGTAAGCGAAAGCCTATCGCTAATAGAGAAGCAAGACCTTGTATCCTTCATACGGGAGTATATTGATGTCTTCACTTGAAACTATGAAGACATGTCTGGCCTCAATTCTTAGGTGGCTATGCATCGTCTCAACATCAAACCAGACTTCAAATCGGTTAAACAATAGTAATAACGCTTTTGACCCAACATCATGGAGGCAATCAAAACCAAGATTCATAAACTCATCGAATGTGATTTATTCGAGAGGAACAACACCCAGACAGGGTTGTTAATATTGTCCCTGTGCTCAAGAAAAATGAAAAGATAAGAGTGTGCATTGACTTTCATGATTTCAATGTAGCCTATCCTAAGGACGAATTTTCGTTACCCATCACTGATGTCATGATTGACAATGCATGTGACTTCGAAAGAATGTCCTTCATGGATGGCTTTTCAAGGTACAATCAAATTAAGATGCACCGGATAATGAGAAGAATACACCATTCAGAACGCCATTGGGGGGTATACTGTTACACAGTAATACCATTCGGATTGAAGAATGCGGGTGTGACATACCAATGTGCCATAAGCATAATTTTTTGTGATCATCTATGAAAAATGGTGGAATGTTATGTTGATGACATTGCACTCAGAGTCGCAGCAGAAGCAACCATCTCGACGACCTGAGAACCATCAAGAGAGGTGCATGGAAACTTGCATGGAAACCAATTCTTAGCTTCGCCCTGAGGCTAGCTTCGCACTCTGCAAAAGAGAGGTGCGAAGCTACCCAAAGGTCAGCTTCACCTAGAAGCTTGCATGGAAACTTCTCAATTTCTAATGCCATCAAGTGACATTAAAAGGAAAACCAATTTCCAATGTCATTAAGTAGCATTAAAGGGAAAATTGATTCCCTGAGAAGGCCGAAGTTAAGGGAGTTGGATTCCCTAAGATTACCATTTTTCGATGAATCTCGACCAAGTTAATGGTGAGATTAACCAAAATTGACTTGAAGGAAGAGATTAAAAAGCTCTAAGGGTGAAAACCCTACCAATTATGGACAGTTCAATCGACGAGGGCGTAGCCTTCATCACTGTGGAGATGGCAACTTTGTTTTTTGAGCGCCACGGCGTTGCTTGCACACCATGGGTCACGGTTCGACCTGAAGAAGATGAGGGAGAAAGAGTAAGAGACTTTTCTCTCTAAGAGTTCTTTGAAAAAACTCTCCAAAATCTTAAGAGAATGACTCTTCAAGTGTTCAACTGATGGGTTTTTATAGGCAGCCTTGTGCCTCATTTCACTGCCTCAAAAGGAGGGTCGGCTTTAATTTTAAAGAAGTTCAAATGACAGTTCTAGAGGGAAGGACCCTAATGGAAAATTGTTTAACTTTGCTTAGATGCGAACCTGAGCTTCGCGTGAAGCCACATCTTAGATCCACCGTGAGCTCATCATCAGCTCCGCAGGAAGCTCGGTCAGCTCCACTGAGAGCTTATACTTTAGCTCCACTGAGAGCTCATCTTTAGCTTCGCTTGAAGCTTCATCTTAGCTCTGCTGAGAGCTCATTCCTCATGAAATTCCTAAGTTAAGCAAGTTTGGTTACTTAGTTCAGTGCACATTTGCACCCAATAGATTTTCCTGACCTAAACAATGCCAGAAGTTAGGTCTCAGGCTTCAGGTTCAAAGTGTTTCAGAATCTGTATCAATCTACTACACATTCATGAAAACTTTGAAGGGGGTTTTATTGATACTCTAAAAAGACAGACTCTCGAAAAGCACTTCAGCCGGTCCGAACAATATTTAAACTTGTCAACACTTTCAAAACAGATATGTTGAAGGCCTGTCTATCCCTGATGGACTCAGCAGTGATTTGAACTCTACTAATCTAGTGAAGCAGAACACTGAGCCAAGTATTGTCTTCTGAAGAAAGCCAAAGAAGCTAACACCTAACTTTGCTGTAAGCTTTATTTAAACTTTGTAGCAAAATCAATAGCTCCGCTATGAGCTTATCTTTTAGGTTCGCATGAAGCTCTTCATAGCTCTGTTGAGAGCTATCTTCTAGCTCCACTGAAGGCTCATTCTTTACCTTCGCCTGAAGCTTTGCTTAGCTCTATTAAAAAGCTCTCTTTTAACTTCGCGGCAAGCTCAATTCCAGCTTCGCAGCAAGCTCAATAGCTCTATTGTGGGCTCTTTTCTTAGCTTCACATGAAGCTTTGCTTAGCTCTGTTACAAGAGCTCTTTTTTAGCTTCGTTGCAAGTTCAATGCCAGCTTCGCAGCAAGCTCAGTAGCTCCATTGTGAGCTCTTTCCTTAGCTTTGCATGAAGCTCCCTTCTTAGCTCCACTATGAGCAAGCTCCGTTGCGGGCTCATATGGTCATTTTTGACCATTTGAATCTCAACACGAGATCAATATTGTTTAAATCAAATTTAGCAGTTGATTGTCGTGATCTCTTCCAGTCAGTTGAGAAGATCAGGGGAGATCCTTCAATTGGTTGGAAAAGATTGAGATAAAGCCCTCAATCATTTGAGAGGGTCTGGGGAAATTCCTAATCAGTTGGAGAGAAATCTGGGGACTATTGTAACAACCCCAAACCAATTGTCTGATTAGCTTCGCAGACGGGTGCTAGCTCTATGCAAGCTTCGTTTGGCTTCACAGCGAAGCTATTTTAACTTAGTGCAAAGCTAGATTGACGAAATCAATTTGCTGATTTTTAGGAGGGGTTGTTACACCCCATAAAGCCTATAAATAGCCATTGCTAGTCATGCTAAGGGGCTGGATGGTTGGCTGAAGATTTTGGAGGAGAGACTCAGCTACGAAAATTGGAGAGCTAAAGCTTTGAAAAGAGATCAATCTCTAGCTTCCAAGCTTCTTCAGAGAGCCTTGTTTCTCTCTTTTAGGGTGTGAATACCCTACGATCTTCCGATCTCAAGGAATCTCCGAAACTAGGCGAGAAGGAATTCCGGGCCGTAAACTTGAAGACTCATTGCTTACATCGTCAATGGGACAAAGTGGTCTCGCGCTGACCAGACTCCCATCGGCACACTTTCTCAGAAATCTCAGAGGAGAGTACTACTTCTAATTTTTCATTTTTCTTTGTTCAATTACTTGTAATCTTCTCCTCAATTTTCGCAAGTTTTCCCCTTTGCATATCAATGGAAAACATTATACACAGTCTGTCTCTAATGTCAGCAGTGCAGGCGTCTGAGGACTTTGTACGTTCATTCAGAAGCTTGAACATTCGAGCTGGTAAGGTGGTTACATGGCTACAATTCGAAAGATAATTCAAAGCAGTGTGAACTACCAATTAGTCAAGTGTCTTCCATATTTTCCAGGAGCAACTTACGGTGAACGATTTAGTGACCACCCTGGTCCAGATGGGTTCACCTCACTTTCTATCAGTGTATTCTACTGACTGGTGAATGTTTTCCATTGATTTTGCAAAGGGGAAAACTTACAAAAAAGTGTCGAGGAGCTAAATTACAAGTAATACAAAAGATTACAAGTAGATCTCCTCTGAGATTCTGGAGAAGTATATCGATAGGAGTCTGGTCAGCGCGCGACCACTTTGTCCCTTTGATGATGCGATCGATGGGATTCCCTTCTCGCCTGGTTCGGGGAATCAGAGAACAGAAGGTTGGTAGAACCCTCTTGTTACTTCTCAAACTGCCTTCACTTGGGAATTCCTTCTCGCCTGGTTCCGGAAATTCCTTGAGAGGAAGGAAGGTATTAGGGTATCAGCACCCTGATTAGAGAAGTAGTTCTCTGAATTCTCTGAATTCTTGGAGAATAGATCTCTGTTTAGCCACCTCTCTCTGTGCGTCCCTTTGCCTGTGCGCGTGCTCTCTCTTTCTTGCGTGCCTCCTGGTGGGCTATTTATAGGGAGAGCAGAGGTATATTGTCCCTTGAAAATCTGGAAACAGATTGAGTGAATCTATTTAAATCTGAAAAGTAGCCTTGCGGCGAGGCTAGAATCAGCTTCTGCGAAGCTATTAATAGTAGATAGTGTCTATCTCCTGATCTGTTTTGATTCTTTCCATATAATTGGAAGATCTCCCCTGATCCTCTTACTTGTTTTAGGAGAGTCAGAGATTATGGCAAACAACTGCCAAATTTGAACTCAGATTTGATCTTGATTAGATTTAATCTTGATCTTGAATTGATTTGATCTCATCTGGAGATTTAATTGGTCAAAGGTTGACCATCAAAGACCCGCAGCGGAGCTGCCGCATCGAGCTCACAGCGGAGCTAGGAAGAGCATCTGGCGAAGTTAAAAGAAAGCTCTTCAGAGGAGCTGGATAATTATCTGTGGCGAAGCTACCGACCATCTGCGCGGTTGCGTGTGGTTTCGAGCGAAGCTAACTCTCTGCAGAGTTAACTTGAGCACTTCAGGCGAAGCTATAAGTTAGCTTCCTGATGAAGCTTTGAACGGCTCCAAGGAGAAGTTGGGCGATCTTAACCTCTCAGGCGAGGCTATCCCTTTAGGCTCATGTGATGCTAAGTGTTGAGCTAACCTAGCATCTTAGACCTGATGAGGTCTGTTCAAAGACAATTTGGTCTCACTGTCTGCTTTACTGGATCGTAGAGTCCAAGTTGCTAATTTGTACCTCGGAGATGGGCTTAGGACTGGTCGTCAACTTGTCTGTCACTAGTCTTTTGTAAATGTCAACAAGTTTAGATATTGTTCAGACCAGTCAAAAATCTTGTCTTTTTTAAAGTGTCAATAAGACCCCCTTCAAAGTTTTTGAAAGTCTGCAATAGAATGGTTCAGACTTCGAAATACTTTGAATTGCTTTGATCGGTGGTATGTGAAGTACGAACGTCGCCATGGTGGTTGAGTTCAGCTTCGCTTTTAATCCTGCTTTGAGATAAATTCAAGAATCGTGTAGATTCGCGACTCTGGGAGCTTCGCGTCTGGGTAGCTTCGCGTCTGAGCCTCCCGGAGTAGACTCGCTTTGGAACGTCGTTCTTTCCCGAGGCCAACTGCTTTCGGCCAGTCACGAGAAGGATTATGTCCTTTCCCGAAGTTGAAATAACTTCTCTTGCATTAACGAGGGAGATCATTCCTTCCTTGCGCATTTTCGAGGGAGACTATTCCCTTTCTCAAGGCTCAGTAAATGCCTTAAATTCGCTCGCGCTTCTATGCTTGAAGCAACAGCGGTGCGCTCAGGCCATGAGGCCTATAAATAGGGCACTTGAAGTCCTCTACAGAGAAGCAGTCTGTTCATGACTTCTCCTGGTTGTCTAGAGAAAGATACTCAGATCTCTGAACTGGTGGGGTTGCCTACTCTGGTCATCAACCGGCCAAGAACTGGTGAGTCTCGGTCATCTAAAGACTTTACCAATGAACTAATAACTTTAGGGAGTTTATCTCCCTTAATTTAGCTTTAACAGCTGCCTCAGGGATTGATTTTCCTTGTTCTTCATTTTGTATCTGACTGATCTGCAGAGAAGGGCTTCAGCCCTGTTTTCCCGCTTCCCGGCGAAGCTATCATTTTCACTTGATCAAAGAAAGATCATTGCATGCTTGCCTGCTAAGTTCGCCACATAGGCAAGAATTGGGATTTAGTCTCTTCAAAGTTGAGCCAGTCTTGCCATATAGGTGGGGCTAAGACTGCGTCCCTCAGGATCGGTCTGGCTTAGCTATATAGGCAAGGCTAGGACTTGGCTTATACTGAGCTAGCCCATCATCACTGTGCAAGCGAGGCTATCCTCTGCTTAACTGAAATCAATCTTTAAAGCGCAATTGAATCGGATATAAAATTGCTTCACCCCAAAGAATTTAACTTAGCATTTCACTTTTGCAGCTTTTCCTTTGACTTATTGCTAACTTGTTTCCAGTTTGGGTTGCAGTGAGCTATGTTCGCCATTCTTTTGTTTTGATGAAAGAGACCAGAAAGTTGCCTCTTGCTTTTTTAATTGAAACTTTAAATCCTAAGCATGAGGAACAAACTAGGGCAGCTGATGTGTGTTCCCAGAAGAGGTTGGCAGTCGCTTATCCGAGATGATCCACTTCGAGGCGGGGCTGGTAGCCGCTTATCCAAGATGATCCACTTCGGGAAAGCGGACGTCACCTGTAAGGTCTCGGATCCTTTGCCAATTTTCATCAAAGAAGATCCAGCTTTCTGGTGGCAACCGGTCCTTTGCCAATTTTTATCAAAGACGATCCAGCTCCTTGATGGTAAAATCTGCCATTATGCGAAGGATTACAGTCTTGTGCAGGAGGAAGGCCTTTCGTGTCCAGTTAGTTTCGCTTATCACCTTGGAAGTAGATAGGTCAACTTGTATGCTTTTGGAGCAAATGATTCTGTTGTACGGAACACAACCTTGATGTAGTAGTATCAATGTATCTTCTCTTTTGAATCAATAAAAGTTTATTTTCTGCTTATCTGCTTCTTTTTGACTCAAGAATACCTGAAGTGGACTAGCTGTAGTAAGTCCTTTCCTTCGGAGGAATTAGAAGCTCTCAGCGGAGCTAAACTTCCGGCGAAGTTGGAGACCGATTTTCAAATAAGTCAAGAGCCAATTTCTGGCGAAGTTAGCACGGAATTTCCGCGAAGCTAGAGATGTGCTTTTAGCGGAGCTAAGGCACGTTTCTAAGCGAAGTTATTCAAGAGTTGCGCTAAGTCAGAACTGGACTCACGGCGGAGTTAGCCCTTAGTGGGGCTGAAGTAACGCTTCTTGGGAAAGTTCTTTAGGCGCCGTTTCAAATTAATTTGAAACGACTGCCTGCGCTCCTTTCAAGGAGGCATCATTTAGGTAATCATTGGCCTATAAAAGCCTGATCGGGCTGAAAGAGAAGGCATCACTTCTCTTTGATTTTCAAAGCACTACAAGCCCTTTCTTCTTCGTTTGAGAATCCAAGAACTTCTTCAGTTCTTCAATGGCTCCCAAGAGATGAGCAGGAAAAGAGGTCGCAGCCTCTACGACGGAGGGTCCTTCTCCTCCTCCGGTCATCGAACGACCGAACGCCGGTAGGGATCTTTTCCCTTTTGATCAGAGATTTTCATCTCTCTTTTAAAGCCAATTTCTGGTTATCTTTCGATGAACCCAGAATGATCAATCATGATCTGGTGATCTTAGGAAGTTCAATTCCCTGAATTTCCCTTGATTTCTTGATTGGGAATCTCAGAACCGAAGGGTCTCTTCTTCAAGCTTCCAGGCGAAGCTATCCCTTAGGCGGTTCACATCCTATTGAATGATAGGGTGCGAAGCTAGCCTTTGGAGTGTAACTGAAAAGGACCTTAGTGCCCTTAAAATAATTTTAGGCAGCAGTACCCTTCTGACGAAGTTAGCCCCTGGGGCTTTGTCGCGTCCTGTTGTCCGAGGTCAAGCTTCCAGAGCGAAGCTAATACTTGGATATTTTCCTGCCTCTTGCCTTCGTGTGGAATGCAAAGCTAAGCTACAGCTACGAAGCTAAGCTTCGGGCGAGGCTATCATTAGGCCAGCTTCGCTCGGAGAGCGAGGCTATGCCTTAACAAAAATTACATTCTTGTTTTAGCCCTTATTTGGCTGATGAACTAATCATAGTTTCTCCTTGCTCTTGCAGTGCACTATACTCCTGGTCCTCTGAACAGTCTCTTTGGCACAGCCAGGGGACTAGATGGCAACGTTAGCCTGCAATTTTATGGGCAGGCTTCACTATTCAGCGAGCGAAGCTCTCCTACTCAGGATGCACTTATTCATGGTGGGGATTAGCGCACCATGAGGAGCATCTTAACTACTACTCCCCTTGAAGATTCTGACCGAAGAATCTATCGGAAGCCCGGCTTCATGTTTGGAGATGCAGCTCCGGATAATGATCGTCAGCTGCTAGCCTGAGAGGGGCAGTGGATTTTCAAATTAGATGGTGAGAAGTTCTATCTCCCATCTAGCAAGCGGCATTTTCCCTTGTCCTTCTTTCAATGCGTGACGAGGGCTTAGAAGAGCAGTGGCAAGTGACTCGGACTACTGACTCCGTTCACATAGGGAAATTGATAGTTCCGTCTCTCAGTTACACAAGAGCGGGTCCTCCTCACTGCATATTGGGTCTCCATCCTGGGAACGTACTTCCAGACATCCCAGTGGGAGAAAACCCTGCGGTGGCTCAGACTTTTGGAAATCAATTCTTTAAGGTTCGTGGCAACTATCCAGCCACTGATTTCAGGACTCTAGGATGGATTCACCCTCCCAAGACATGGTGGAGGGACTTGACTCTATATGTCCTTGCTCATTTTGAGGAGGATCTGGAGAGGCTGGGACTTTATGAGGCCGTCAGGGCGACCTGTTATGGCATTCAGATGAGTGTAGTGAACTTCTATGCCATCTTTGAGTTATACTGCCTGGCTACAGGGACCTTCTTCACCCCTGTTGGTGAATTGGGTATGGCTCTGCATGAGATGTAGGAAGTCTCTGCTCTGCCTTTGGGATCTCTCCCATATGAAGAATATTTTCCGTGCGAGGCGGAATTGGACTTCTGGAGAAGCAGGAGCTGCCTTATTTGAGACTTATCGGGAATTGATGTGCCACATCCACATTTGCTCCAGTATGCATAGGAGCCATAAAGGAACTTCATGCAGTTTGAAGAGCTGGGGAAATTATTTGTTCCCCGACTTGGAAGGTACTCCTGAAGTGGCTCATTGTGGAGTTGCTGATGAAGACATCTTCGCTGGATGCAAGAGCACTCTCAAGGGGATTTGATTCTGGAAGAAGATGACGGACCTATGAGAAAGGCGATATTCTTCGGAGTTTCACCACCAGGCTCGTCGACCGACGTGTCCCGGAAGGCACTTCTAGCTGGCTTCTTAACGGTCTGGTTGAAAGAGATGTGTGGTGCCATCTTCGTCTGGCGATGTCATTCATCCGACTGTCTTGTTGCCTGCTGTTTGTTTAGTCCATGGTGTTCTCTTGGACTTCTTCCAGCCATGGTGTGCTATATTCAAAGAGGCCTTCGTGCATTGACGGAGGCTTCTATAGGCCACCAATGACGAAGCAGGGAAAAGGGGATATTTGCCCTGCGACGGACCAAACCCCAGAATAGGTTTGCCATATACTTATCTAATGGCATGGTTCGCCCTCCACTGTCCTTCTATCATCCAAGTCGGAGAGGAGACCCCCAGAAGGTGTTCGAATGGCGCTTCTCTGTTGATTCGAGGGATGGTCATGGTCGAAGACTTATGTGGCTGCGGTCCGTAAGGCTGTGCCGTCATGACGTCTATAGCCTTTTTCGATGCTTCCCCTACATTCGCGATGCGGGCTATGGTGAAAGAAAATTCAAGGATGTGGGAGAAGGCAACACGTCATTGAGTTGGGGAGTCTTCGAATGGCTGGTTAGCATCCGGCCATCAAACTTGTTGTATAAAAGCGGGGACACCTATTATCTGGAGCCCTATGTTCCGAGTCGGTTTGCCTATCAGTTTGGGTATGACCAACTGTACGTAGGTAATCGAACAGCAGCCTGGCCTTCATGGGGAGTTCATCGATGGAGCTCGTACTTGGCGGTTTCTTCATTGCTAGTTGTAGTGAGGCGCGACTGTGCACGCCGCTAAGGACTCCGAACCTTCTGACGACCCTGGGATTCTACCGTGTATAGAACTTCAAACTCCACACCCACTAGATTTTCTATAATTCCTCTGGTGTGAAGTTAAATCTCTCAGCAGCTGAAGTGGAAGGTCACTGAGAAAAGCGAGAGAAAAAAGGGTCCGTGTTCCAGGCCTCGGGGAATTCATTGTTGTTGATGATAGCGAAGTCTCAGAGGCAGGAAGTCCTCGCTTTGAAGCGGATACAGGTTCTGAGGCTCCAGTAGCTGCTTCTGGTGGGATAGGCACGGCCCCCATAGAACATGTTGATGTGGAAGAAGTGGAGGAAGAAGATCCTGATGTCCACTTCAAACGAAAGCGGGAGGATGGTTCTCGTAGGAAGAGGGTAGTGAAGAAGCCTCGTCGCTACACCTCTACGGTTATTGCAGAGGGCAAATTATCTGTAGCACCTCCTCCTCCTGCCCTATTAGTCATTAAGTTGTCAGTTCCTAGGCCGACTACTGGTTAAAGCTGCTCCGGACCCGGGTAAGATCAGCTCCGTTCTTGTAAATATTACTTCTTATGTGTTCCATATAGCTCATTATTTACTTTATGCTTTAGGAACTGAGGCAGAGTGAGAAGCCGAGAGCTGAGGCTGCCGGAGAACAGGGGGAGCACTATGATCCCCTGTTCACTTTAGAGAAGGCGATGAAGCTGGCTATTTCACCGTCTCGGAAGAGTCTGGAATGATGCGGCTGATGTAGGTCCTTCAGGCGCTGGGACTCAAGAGGAAGTCCCGTAGCTTCTAGCTCTTTTGGATGGACCACGGAGGGTTCGGCAAGTGAAGGCGGGCGGCCATTCGTGTTGATTCCGCCAAGATTTTCCAATGGAGCCTGCAGGGACTAATGCAGCCGTCAAGACAATTGAGGCGACACCATTTTGGTATGTTTTGACCTTTTGACTCCTGCTATTTGTTATGCCTTGCTTAAAACAAAGTTCTTGTTGTAAATGTTTTGCCTCTGGGTGCATCGACTTCAAGAGAGCCAACCCGTCTTCCTGGGGGAACCAGGAGTGAAGTAAGTACTTTCGCCGCGGCGGATGCTGCTGAGTTAGATGCTTTGTATCATGACCTGCCCTCTTATCAGCCTGAACCAGCCAGAGGAGATGAAATTGAGGGAACGGTAGTCATGGGAACCAACCTCACTTCCAGCTATATAAATAAGTGAGATGCCATTGGTCTTGCCAGTACGGCCTATCTTGCCAGGCACGGAGCTGAAGGTGATTACCAGTCCTACTTCTCCAACATTGGTGGTTAAGCCAGGCTAGTGTACTGGTTTCAATGAGGACTCCTCCGAGATTACCGACGACCCCTCATGTTGTTGCAGCCAGTGCTTCTATTATTTCCTCCATAGTTACACCAGTGAAGCCAGTGGAAACTCTGTCTTCAGGGGCTGCTCGTTTGCCAGGAGTATTGAGGCCGAGAATGGAATTTGTGGCTGAGTTAGTCGATAGCTTTTATAAGATCTTGAAACGATCCGTTGCTTTGATCTTGGAAGGGGCTCGAGTACCTCATTCTCTGCTTTAAAGGTGGTCCTCTCCCGAAGCATTGACAGTATCTGAGACTTTGGAGGGGATGTTCAGGCTGTTGTATTGGAGCTTCTGGTGGACAGACTTGAGAGGGATGTGGACGAATGGCACCATCTTAGCCATTCAGATCTGGAGTTCTTCAGTTAACGAGCAGCTTGCGCACCTTGTTGCTAGATGCATGAACCTCATCTCGCTGCTCAGGAAGCTGCTAAGGCTATTTCTTCTGATTTGAATTCCTTGGAGACAAGAAAAGTAGAGCTCGGGGATGCCATAGACGCTTCTAGCAGTGCTCTTCTTGACGCTGAGGATAAAATTGAAAAGGCCAAGGAAATGATCAGGAAGGCTAATCTTCTTTTGTCCAAGGCTTGAACCAGTGCGTCTTGAAGAGAACTGCCCGGCTTAAGCAGCTTAATGCCAGAATGATGAAGTCTTGCAACAGGAGCTAGCATAGAGGCAATCTTGGTTAAAATTGAAGATCTCTTGGCCCAAACGGCGAGCTTTTAATGAGGCCGAGTTGAGGTCACAGGCACTTATCAGGGCTGCTGAAGAGAGGAAGACTAGGCTGGCACTCTTGAAGAACGGATTAAGTCCTATAAAGCACCGTCATAGCTTGTAATCTGTGCATTCATGTATCCCTCTTTCGGAATCAATAAAAAGTGATTTTATTGACTCCCTCGTTGCATTTCCAACTGTTTTGTTCTCTGAATTCTCGCTTTCAAGTTGTATCATAGCCATTTGAGAAAATAGTCCTTACTGGACTAAAAAAAATGAGACCTGGCCATCTGTCGATTCAGAGATCGCAATGACGTAACTGATTGAGAAGCCATCAAGCTCAAAATTGTCAATGACGACAAAGAAATAGTCCTTGCCGGACTGAAAGATGAGACTTGGCTATCTGCCGGTTCAGAGGTCGTAATGACGTAACCGATTGAGAAGCCACCAAGCTCAAAATTTATATCGTATGATGACAAAGAAATAGTCCTGTCGGACTGAAAAAATGAGACTTGGCTATCTGACGGTTCACAGGTCGCAATGACATACCGATTGAGAAAGCCACCAAGCTCAAAATTTTGTGTATGATGACAAAGAAATAGTCCTTGTCGGACTGAAAATTGAGAACTGGCTATTTGCCGGTTCAGAGGTCGCAATGACATAACCGATTGAGTAGCCACCAAGCTCAAAATTTTGTCGTATGATGACAAAGGAAATAGTCCTTGTCGGATGAAAAATGAGACTTGGCTATCTGCCAGTTCAGAGGTCACAATGACATAACCGATTGAGAAGCCACCAAGCTCAAAATTTTGTCGTATGATGACAAAGAAATAGTCCTTGTCGGACTGAAAAATGAGACTTGGCTATCTGCCGGTTCAGAGGTCGCAAATGGACATAACCGATTGAGAAGCCACCAAGCTCAAAATTTTGTATGGGATTTGGAAGGAATGTCAGAGGTATATTGTTAACGTGACAACCTGAAAAGTCCACCGAAGACTGAGTGGGGACTCAGGAAACTGCTGGGGGGCTAGGAAATGAATTCCATAGAAGATCATATGTCAGAGGTGTAATGTTAACGTGACAAAAAGAACTTCGTAGGAATTCGGAAAGCAACTTGTTGGAGAAAAATGAGGAGATCACTGTTATAGGTTTAATGTTAACTTAACAGCGAAATGGATGCCAGAGGTGTAGTGTTAAACATAGCATGAAAAAGGTCTCGTTCTCATTGCGAGAAACGAGGAGATCATGTCATAGGTTTAAAGTTAACAGCGAAATGGATGCCAGAGGTATACTATTAAACGTAGCATGAAAAAGGTCTCGTTCTCACTGGAAAATGAGGAAAATCATGTCATAGGTTAATGTTAACTTAACAGCGAAATGGATGCCAGAGGTATACTGTTTAAACATAGCATGGAAGGGGGCTCATTCTCGCAGAGAGAAACGAGGAAATCACTGTCATAGGTTTAATGTTAAGTAACAGCGAAATGGATGCCAGAGGTATATACTGTTAAACATAGTATGGAAAGGTCTCGTTCTCACTGGGAAAAACGAGGAAATTATGTCATAGGTTTAATGTTAACTTAACAGTGAAATGGATGCCAGAGGTATACTGTTAAACATAGCATGGAAGGGTTCTCGTTCTCACAGAGAGAAACGAGGAAATCAATGTCATAGGCTTAATGTTAATTTAACAGCGAAATGGATGGAAAGATCTTTTATATGTGGTCTTATCATTCTATGGAAGAGAATTAGTAAGTGATTTGGAGAGGGAATCAAATGGGAACAGGTCCATTAGGATTTTTAGCAAAATCCTCAGCTGTCAACGGGTTTGATATGCCTTAACCAACTACCGTTTGAGTTGGGCTAGCCATGCTATTCCCCTCAGCATGATAAGTGTCGAGGACTTATGTTGGGCTTAAAGGCCAAACATTTTCCTCTATCCTTAACCGTTAAAGGTGTTGGATCATGCGGTTAGTGCATGTAACCTTGATTCTCCTTTGAGACAACCAGTGTATGACCAGGTTCCTACCGGTTTATGATTGTATGATCTCGTTTGGAGGAAGAGAGAGGGCTCTTTCTGCGTACTTGGATTTGAAGGTCTTGATCAGAGGTGTAGTGTTAACTGATCATGAGAAGGATCCTTAATCAAGGATAATACTTCTTTAAGAACTTTGCCATTGATCGGCATCATGAGTAAATCACCATCTGAAGTCATAAGGCGATATGCTCCGTTTGAATAGACTGTTTCTATTACAAACGGTCCCTCCCATTTAGGCTGAAATTGCCTTGGTTTTGTGAGTCACGATCATTGGTCGTCTGACGACTAAAACCAAATCTCCTTTCTGGAAGACTCTTTGTTGACCTTCTTGTTGAAGGCTTTTTGAGATTCGAGCTTGATACAACCGATGTGCTACTGAGCTTGTAAACGCTTCTCATCTAAGGCTTCGAGCTCTGAAGACGCAACCGATCATTGTCTTCTGATTGTGATCTTAGTCATTAAAGCGACTCGCAATGACGGACATCTGGATTTCTAGCGGTTATGACGCTTCACACCCGTTATACAAGGGAAAACGGCGTATGCCTGTTGGGGTTCGAACCGTGGTTCGGTAGGCCCAAAGACATTTTACCAAGCTTTTCCTCCAATCTCGCATTATTCGAGGAGACAAAACTTTTTGAGTAACTTGATGATCGTCATGTTGAATGCTTCTGCCAAGCCATTAGCGACGGGATTTATAGGCAGTTGAAGTCACATTCTGAATTCGGTATTTATCACAGAATCGATAGAATACCTGGCTTATGAATTGGGGACAGTTATCATGGATGATCCGCCTAGGGACCACAAATCGATGGATGACATAGTGTTTGATGAAATTAACCACGTTGGAAGTTTTGACTTCAACCGGTGGTATGGCTTCTGCCCACTTTGGAAAAAGTAATTGGTTATTGCTAAGATAAAACGGTGACCTTTTATTGAAGAAGGGCTTATTGGCCCTATGACATTGATTCCCCATGCTTCAAACGGCATGAAGTAACAGTTGGATGGAGCAACTCTGAGGGCTGATGTATGAAGTCTGCATGGATTTGGCATGCTTTACACCTTCGTGCATATTGGATGACATCGGCTATCATGGTTGGCCAATAATATCAAGGCCTATGCAATTGATCGGGGAAAACCGCGCACATAAAGTGTATGTTTTGAAATGAAGATTTAAAGTGTGTGTGCTTTGGCTTCCTCGATACTTTTCGTTATAGCATAGAGGCTAAAACGAGTCGAATCCACAAGGATGGGAGGCGATAGAAGCTTTACCGGTTGATTCACGTGTTTGTTAAAAAATTTCAAAGTTTTAAAGAATGAAAAGGAAAAGAAAAGAAAGAATGAAAAGAGAAGCACGGTTGAAAACAAAGAAGTGGGAAACATAGAAAAGAATATGTTTGTGATTTTGTATGTATATCTAAAAATAAAGTGAAAAGGAAAAAGAAAACCCATGGCTACTAACTACTAATGACTCCACCAACATTCTAAACCTCTTAGTGATAGTTGCCTCACATGTATCATTGGCCATCCACTAGTCCTGGTTCAAGATCTTTACAAAGCATGACTCATATGTAACTTATCAAACCAACTCAACAAAACAAGTTCAAGTTACACTTAAACCATCAAAACTAAAAGTAAGCATGGAGAAAAGTAATGTTAGATTGTTAGTGATTAAGAAGTTAGAGTTAGATCCATCATCATGAGCCATCAATGGCTCTTGCAAGAGCAAGGCCAAAAACGAGGGTATTAGATTCATGTGGATTATCATAAAAGAAGTAGCAAGTTGGTGGTTAGTAGTTAGTGCCATGAGAGAAAAGATTAGCTACACAGGTAAAAGAGATTAGAGATAAGGTAAGAGAGCACCTTTCATAAATTGTCACCTCTATTACAAGCACTCTTGCTTCCCAACATGTACCACTCTCTCTCCTAATACAAGATCTATAAGAAATGAAAAAATACACAGGGAGGAAGAAGAATTAACCTAAACTAAAACTAGCCTAAATTACAACATGGAATGAAAAATACTCCTAAACTCTGCATATCTCTCTGCTCCGGAACCCAGAGGGGTTCTTATAGGCACCAGGGAAGAGGGGGCCAGCTGGAAACAGCTGGCCAAAAGCCAGGGCCTAGCCGCGGCCAGGCCTTTGCCGCGCGCGCTGTCCTGTCCGTGTCCTGTCAGTTTCTGGTGCTGGTTTCTGGTTTGCGCCCCTGGTTAAACGAATCAGCTCTTTTAGGTCCAATGGCTATTCATGTAGGGCTTTTAATCACTATTAAATGGTGATTTAGGGTCTTCTTCTGCATTTTCACACCATGGACCTATGATCAAGCAAGCAAGTGTTATTAGCAGAATTTATTATCAAATAAATGTGAGAATGTGATGAAAAATGCAAAATTAGAGACTAATCATACCCCCACACTTAT
>JAVJIF010026472.1:0-20892 GCA_038442645.1 Agave tequilana
AAAGTTCCCACCTCTAGTTGGTGTGCAAATTTTAGTCCTAAATGATAATTTTTTTTTTTACGCAAACAAATAATAAATGCTGGTGCAAAGAGCAAACACCTAAGGATGAAATGTACGCTGATGCGAGAGGAATCAGAGATCAAACTAATAATGAATAATACTGAATTTGAAGCCCTATTGATTAACACGTGATTAAAACAATGTAACATAGGGAATGTGATTAAAGAGTAAGTTTTCAAATTAATTCAAGTGATCACTGATCCAAATCAAATTAAGTTGCACAGTAAATGTCAATATGGATTTCCACTTAAGGTAAGATCAAAAATCTCATTTTTGTGGGCAGCAGCGAATAATTCTATCTTACGACAGATTGAGGCTATCTTAATTAAGCGAAAGAAATAACTGAATAAAATTTCAAAGACTACCTGAGAGACGATCGAAACTCGAACCTGCATCTGAAGTCTGTCGACGCGAAGCTCTTATCTTTACTAGTCCAATGCCTCGAGAATTGCCAGAATTAGACTCTGAATGGCCGAGAAACAACACGAAAATGAACTGAATCTGCTAGCGGGTCTGTTCTGCAAACGGGTCTACTAGCGGGTCGGCTCACGTCTGAGCCGTCGTTCGAGTCGGCTCGGGTCTATTTGAAAGATTCTAACTCAATGGCACTGCACCAATTTAAGTATTCATCAAATTTTATAATGTAATCAGTGGTCGGCTTATTTTCTTGAGTTAACCTATTCCACTTATCTAGTAATTGTTGACTGAAGGAAGGTGGAACATGATTCAGCCTAAGTTTTTTTTCATGCCCTCTCAAGTCTCAACTGGGTCATCCCTTCTAAATCGCATCATCCTTTTAAGGTTCTCCCAATATTGTCCAGCTTGTCCAGTTAGTTTTATAATTGCAAATTGAACTTTCCTAAACTCTGACATATCGCACCAACGAAAGTAGCGGTCCATAGCTAAGGTTTAATCTATAAAAGCCTGAGTGTCTAAATATTCGTCGAAAGAAAGAGCATCTACTTTTACACTCTTGACACATTGCGTATGTAACCTCAGTGTAGTAGGGCTGAGCTTGCATATGCTGGGGTGACCTATTGTTAGCTCGGGACTCATTCTCCTCTAAGGGGTCTGGTTCTCCTTCGGTTTGTTTCTAATATATCAAGTCGTGTGGCTAATTCCCTATAGTTAGCGTCAGCCTGAACTCTATACTCTTGTAGTCATTGATCTATCTGGTCCATCCTAGTAAGGATTGCATCAAGTGTATTCTTAATGCTAGAGTCCATGGGAGCAAAAGTTTCTCTCATTGAGAAAGTTCCCACCTCTAGTTGGTGTGCAAATTTTTAATCCTAAATGATAATTTAAATTTTTTACGCAAACATAATAAATGCTGGTGCAAAGAGCAAACTAACCTAAGGATGAAATGTACGCTGATGCGAGAGGAATCAGAGATCAAACTAATAATGAATAATACTGAATTTGATGCCCTATTGATTAACACGTGATTAAAACAATGTAACATAGGGAATGTGATTAAAGAGTAAGTTTTCAAATTAATTCAAGTGATCACTGATCCAATCAAATTAAGTTGCACAGTAAATGTCAATATGGATTTCCACTTAAGGTAAGATCAAAAATCTCATTTTTGTGGGCAGCAGCGAATAATTCTATCTTACGACAGATTGAGGCAATCTTAATTAAGCGAAAGAAATAACTGAATAAAAATTCAAAGACTACCTGAGAGACGATCGAAACTCGAACCTGCATCTAAAGTCTGTCGACGCGAAGCTCTTATCTTTACTAGTCCAATGCCTCGAGAATTGCCCGAATTAGACTCTGAATGGCCGAGAAACAACACGAAAATGAACTGAATCTGCTAGCGGGTCTGTTCTGCAAACGGGTCTACTAGCGGGTCGGCTCAGGTCTGAGTCGTCGGTTCGAGTCTGCTCGGGTGAGCCAATGACATCAACGACAACTTTGGTTAACTCGGTGTCAGCTCGGCTCGAGTTGGAGGCGCAGTCTTGAGCCGGTTAAGCGTCGGCTCGACGAAGCGAATATCGGATCGGATCTTCAAAAATGGCTCGAATCTGAGCTGTTCGCTTCTCTATCGATTCCGACGAGGTCTGGCGACATCGGCGAAGTTATCGTTGATCGATGTCGGCATCGACGTGGGCTGAGGAGGGGGATCCCGACATAGAGGTGGCGACGACAACGAGATCTGGGGTGCAAATCTGGATCTCTAACGACAACGATGCTGCTGGCGAGGTCAGCAACGCAGATCTGGCTCTGAGACGTCGACAGAATGAAGACGAGGTCGTGGTGATGAGATCTGTGTGATCTCGTGGTCTGCGGGGGCAATCAAGAGATCTGGTGCTAGCGGCAACATTGATTGAAGATGACATATGGTGCTAGCGGCGGTTGCGGCGGGAGACCTGCTGTGGATGTTGGCGGCGGGTGGTAGTCGCAGAAGGAAAACGATGTGGTTGACAGCGATATTGGGATCTAGAGTTAGGGTTTTGGTGGCGGTCGGATTAGGAAACATAAACAGTAGTAACTGCAGCGTCAGATTTAGTTTTTTTTATAATAGAGATAGGGTTTTGAGGGAGAGGAGGTAGATGAAAAAATTGAAGGGAATTGAAAACCTAGGGCTCTGACAACAAAATGATGTAATATATGTTGAATGACAATCACCTTCAATCCAAAAGAAGAGAAAACTAGGGTTTGAGAAAAAGAAATAGGAATTTGGATAGGGTTGGGTTTCACACCACTTACACAAGATTGGACTTCACACCCCTTACACTGACCTCAATATCACAATCTAAAGAATTTTAACTGAAAATTTTTATTTCAATCATTCAATACCAATAAGAGAGGTCTTGAGGCCTATTTATAGACTTTGCAAAAGTCCAGTTTTCATAACATAACTGATATGATACTAAATTTTCAAATAAAAGAAAATAACTGAATTAAAAAAAACTAAAATCAAAACAACTAAAATAAGCTAGAACTAAAAAAAATGCACTACATCTTCTAGTGTAAACTTGCTCAACGGCGTGATGTCCTCATCCAGGCTCCCATAGCATCTTCCACATTAAGAAGTTCCATGTAGAGGATTTGTGAGGCTTAAGTTCTGTGCAACACAATGTTCTACAACCATGTTGGGAGGTCTTAAGCATTGAAGTGAGAGACGGTTCTTCAATGACCTGAGAATAATAATGTCGTTTTACCCTTCTAATTAACATCAAACGCTGCTCAACTAAAGGATATTATATTTACACATACACACACACCCAGATAGAATTTGCTACTTCCGGAAGGATTTGGAGCCAAATCCTTTACATTCAAATTCAGCTCAAATTGAACATCCACTCCATTGAAATTGGCATGCATTATTTAAACTGATTAAAAATAAAAAAATGAAATGTTTTAAAATCTTTTTGCTTGTACATCTACAAGGCAACAAACGGACAGTTATATCTATGACTTTGGACGAACAAATTCTTGATCCAACTATTTGATAATGATCTAAACACTTAAAAACTCCTACACACAATTTTTTGTCATGTTTCAAATATTCTACACCATTAATCAACGAACTCACTATTTAAACTGTACATTTTTTACCACCTTGATGCATAAAATAAAAATATTTAAAACACTTGATTTTTATAGCACATGTAATAATGTAGATCTAGATCTCCAACTTATGTTTCATAACATTTGAGTTTGAATGGAAATGATTTGCCTCTAAGTCCTTCCCACTGGACCCAAATCTCTCCGTATGCATGCGCGCGCCTGTACAAAGTCGGTCAAAAATATGAGGACACATGAAGAAATATGTATTAGGCAAGGAAAAATGTGCAGATCTACTAGACTACCACGTGCGTGATGTGTCTGCCAAGAACCCATTAAAATAGTTATTTAGATTAATCTTAATTAATTTATCTGAAGGCACTAACCTGGAGTTATCCAAATTTATGCAGAAGACAAGTAGTAGTAAGATGTGTAAATGGATATTTCGAATCCGGTTCACAGTTGCATCATTTAAATGAACATACATATTAAAAATCAGTATCCGAGTAGATTGAGATATTTCATATCTGCTCCGGCTATATAAGAAGCATATATAAATATCATGGATCTGCTCTGTTTTATATGTACCCAGCTTATATATGTTATTTATATTATCATTACTGTGTATATGTAATAAACGTAATATATAATTAATATCTAACTACTTATTGTAGATTAAGTAATTAACCTCTTTGAATTTGATAATGTAAGTATCAATTTTGATGAGTTTATACACAAGTTCTTCTATTTTGTTTAAAAATTTTCAGTATTACAATGATGTTCCACATATTCGAATATTATCCACACCCAGATAATAACCATCAGAGATGTGAATAGTATTCTCATATATCCTTTGGTTGTTTGGAACATATTCAGATTCGGATATAAGGTATCCGCTCCTTTTACACCCCTAGTAGTAGTTCAGAATAGAAAAATTTTGCACTTCAAACATAAATGTAGAAGGTTTTGGGTGTATATTGACAATATATTAGCATGCACACAGCACCCACATGAAAAAGAACCATAATACAATCATAATGAGTTATCAACTTTTCAAACAAGTGAATTGATTGATTGATGCATTCAATAAATTATCTACACCAGAAAGAGGGAAGCACGATCCAAGCAAAGACCAGGGTTCAAATCTGCGGCCTATTTTTCAAAATATAAAATGTGTATATACATTATATATCTAATATAACCAGTCTCTTTCCAGAATGATTAAAACGACTATGCTACCAGAAGTTCATGGTCATTCCTAGCCTAATGCAAGGGTTTATATACATAGTTCATTGTCACAAATGAATATGATTGTGTTCACTGATCAATGAAAATATGCGTTCGCTTAGCCAACATGCAAAGCCATAACATGTGCAAAGCATGCCAAAGATGTACTTTATGATTGAAAAAAAAAAAAAAAAAAACTAAAGGTCTCCTGATATTCACTCTACTTGCTGTGTACATGGAAAAATAAATGTATAGATAGTTGACTTCCAACTGCTGACTAAAACTGTACCTACCAAAATAATAAAAGGAAAAAAATGTTGCATGTGATTTTAACCTTTTATGTTTGGGTTCTTTAGATACCACTGGAATCTTTCTTATTTGATATATCCTCCTCAAATCTTTGCATTTTGATAATGTACTCCCCAAATACATTAAATTATTTCAAATTTCCCAAGTCTGTAAATTGCAAGTTCAGTATGACTGTCAAAGTAAAATATTCATTCTCCTAGCATTCTAAGGAAATAAGCATCTCCCTCATTTTTATGATGTCCATCAGCGGTGGAATAAAGACAAAATAGGATGATAACCGCAGTTCAACTCAACAAAACATTACCTGCATATACCCTTATAACTGGTTGATCAGGAAACTTTTTAATAAATTAAGTTTACGCGACATGGCAGGCTTAACAAAATACTAAGATTTACTGGATCTTTATCAAAATAAGATTCCAAAGGGCTATATCTAGAAAACCTTTTATGTTTAGTATTTTCTATGGAATTGTTTCTTGCAATCAGAAGCATACATCTTTGTTCACTCGAAAGGTGTATATCTTAGAGTCCAAAGTTTTGATATTGATCTCTATAGTCGACTCCGAACTTTCACCACTAGTGACTTGGCATGAACTTGTCCCCACTGCAGAAGCTTCATCTGCCATCCTATAACAATAATAAAAAGGTAAACATGTATCCCAGAAACAAATAATATAAACTAAACAAGAAAACAATATAGTATGCAAAATCTGGGAAACATTAAGTAGAAAATAAAACAATGCAGAACACTTTACTTTTCAACGTTGACAAAAAGGGGTAGTCAGTTAAGACTACTAAGGTCAAGTTTAATCCAAGAACCAGTGTAAAATAAATATGAACCCGTATGAATAAAAACAGCTCTGCATGAGAATTATTTGAAAGGCTCAATTTGAATTCACTTCATTAAATTAAATTACCATAGGTCTAAGCTCCTTCGGAAACAGATGTGTGCATCATATGCATGTGAATCATTATAGCATAGTTTCAAATATCAGCCAATGCCAATGTATGAGTAATATTATACCGGATGTTTTAGATACCTCATACAATATTAAACTATAATCTCAGCTGACATTGTCTATATTGATAGCCGGCCGATATTGACATATTGATACTAAAACTGTTGGTTGTACCTATGCTGAGATTTATGACCATGCATTATAGAATAGAAGCCAATCCGCGAAGATATATCACCAACATACATTCTCTTTCTATTGCTGAAGCTCCTCTTTTGGGTCTCCCTCCTCCTTTCACAGTAGCTAACAACAGACCTTTTATTAAACTGCAGAGGTACAGCACATGCCCCGCTAACCTAACAGAGCCATCATTACCAGCAACCTAAAATAGCTTAACAATCCAAGTGCAATCCCAACCCTTATAATACTGACTAACAAAAAAAGAAGGGCAGAGCTTTAATATTCTGTTTTACAGTGACCTGATGGGTTGAACATTCCAGCTGACAGGAATTTTCTGTATTCTATTTTTAGATATACAACCACTTTTTATTGTGAATATAATGTTACGTTTGAGGTACACGTCACAAAATCAACAACAATGACATGCTACCACATATATGGGATATAGAGATTAGCATCTCATGGAATAGCAACCGATGGGGCCAACATGAACAATAAACAATCTTTTATCAGATGCACCCTTCTTTTCTTAGTACATAAAGGCAAAGATGATGTGATGAAATGGGACTTAGCATATCTCACCCCCTTGGGCATTAAAAGAAAAGCTGTGTTCCTATAATCCAATCACTACACACTTTTTGGATTTATGGTGAGAAATTTGTATCTGTGTTTTAGAAAAAGAAAAGGTGCATACAACATGTTTTTGTTCTTTGTTTATTTTTCATTGTCCTCTGTTCTTGATTTGAAATGTACCTTAAACCATAACCAACATATTTAAACCCAATAAATGAGACACAATAAGCTTTACACAATAAGATTTTTGCTCTTCTTTTCATATGTCTGTAAAATAGTGGCTTTCTTTATTTTCCAAGCTAAGTTTCATCTATAAATAAGCATCTCAGCATTGCCACATTGCCTCTGGATATACTGATAGCCCCACTAGCCCTTGACTGCAACAGCCTCGCATGCTCGGAACTACTCTCCCTTCGTCATTGCCACGCCAACATATTTGGCATTCCCTTATGGACTAAAAGATGGGTATGAATTCCGAATGCAATAGATGGACATGGAATAGCAATTCTGTGGATGATTTCCTAAACAGCCACTCTTAGTAAAAAAGATTCACCACCACTTCAGTAGCTCCAAAAGGGTTGCTAGTCAGTAGGGATATCAGGAGAGTAGAGCAATAGCACAGATTAGCAGGAGCCTGAGAGAACTTGTGCTTGTATGAGAAGAAGAGAAGGAGAATGTCGACGAAGCGAGAGCGAAGTTACAAGAATTCTGACTTATGTATGAAACATAACAAATGCAGTCCAACAGAAATTGGCATGAGGGCATGAGTGGATACCATGTTTTCAAGTGTCTTCTTTGTATGCATTTGGATCAAAGGAAATTATCTCACCTACTCGTACAATAACGAAAGGGCTCAAACAAAAAATTGTTAGCTTGTGTGAATGTTCCCTGAGGAATCACCGACACTCCCTCAAGTTCATCAAGACAAAGCGATCTACAACAGGGTTGGAATAGATATTGAAGCCCGGTTTACAATTCGAGTCAACTCCGTTTCCATGTTTACTGTGTAGTTGAGAAGAAAAAAATGTGTCCACCTTTTCCCCTTTTCCTCCTCCTTTGTGGTTTGGGTGGGAAGGGGTGAAGTGGGAGGGCTATACATACAGCCCTCGTTGTCCTACACATCTTGTACATGAATTCATACAAGAATTGAAAACTTAAGTCATGTATGAGGACCACTTGGCATTAGTGACCAACCTAAGTGTTGCCCCTGGTGGGCTCTTGACTAGGAAAGTAATGTTGGTATTTTGGGTGCCTCACATCCATTGGAGAAGACTACGCGAGGAGGAGATTCCAGAAGATTCAGTAGCCAGAAATGTGCACAAACATGAAAAGCCTCAGTTTGTTGACAACAGCACATGGTTGTCAACAGCTAAACCAATGCAATCGACAAGTAGTCGATCGCGAGCTAACAGAAACTTCAGTCTGTCAACATTTACATGTCGAAGGCAATCGACAAGAGATCGACTGCGGCTTCAACAGAGACCAGAGTGTGTCTCAGTCTATCGACAGTTGATACGCAGTTGTCGACAGCTACGAAAAATTTTAGAATCCGAACTATTTTCAGATTCTGATTTTGAAGAGGTTTTCGAATCTCTTCTTCCAGAAGTGGTTGATTGGATTGCTAGGATAGTCTTGCTGAAGATTTAAAGTCTAAATTTATTCTAAATGTTCATAAAACTCCTAGGATTATGGGTTTTATGCAGTGTGCTCAAGAGAGAGATTTTCACCTTGTATTGAGAGTTTGAGATATCCTAGCGAGAAATCCTTATAAGCTCTTGTATTGCTTCTTAGGTTAATAAGATTTTCTCCTCCTCCCTCAAATCTTGTCTTTCTTGATTTGTGTTCTTTCTCTTGTGATGATCAAAATATATTGCTTGCTACGATAGACCTTCTGGTGCTTCCGCAGTTACTATTATTGTTTAGTAGTGTCTATCACAACAATTGGTATCAAAGCGATGGCTAGTAAGACGACCACAACGAAGTTTGAGGTGGAGAAATTCGACGGGAAGAATAACTTCCTGTTGTGGAAAATGCAGGTAAAGGTGTTGCTCGTGAATGAAGACACTCACAAGGCCCTGTTTGGTGCTGAGAAGATGTCCAAGATGGAAGATGACGAGTAGATGAATCTCGATGTTCGAGCCAAGGTCACTATTATACTATGCTTATCAGATGAAGTTGTTTACAATATAATAAACGAGAAAACAATTGCAGGTTCATGGTGTAAGCTTAAGAGTCTCTACATGACGAAGAGTTTATCCAATAAATTCTTCTTGAAGAAGCAATTGTACACTTTTCGAGTAAAGGAAAGAACACCAATTTAGCAATATCTCTGCGCGTTCAATCATATTTTGAGCAATTTATTCGCACTGGAGGTGAAATTAGAAAAGAAAAACAAAGTTATTTTGTTGTTATCTTCTCTTCCTCCAAATTATGATCACTTAGCGATCACCATCATGTATGAAAAAGAGATCTTAGAGTTGGAAGATGCCAGACAAATACTCCAAAACAACGAGCTAATGAATAAGACAGATTTCACGGATGATGCCTCAGGATTGGTAGTTAATGAGTAAATGGGGAGATCACATAGTAGAGGACCCAAGAAGGGTAATACAACTTCTAGTGAAAACAATTGTTGCTACTACTGCAAACAATATTCTAAATATCAGATATCGAGATCGTATCGGATGAGGGTTTTTCATATCGGATATCGGGGGGTAAATCGGGGATACGAGCACATATCGGGCATTCATATCAGACATTAGATATAATGAAATACTGATAACTAAAAGTTGATTTAGCGTCATAGATATCATCTACCTAACAAAAATGATGTAATATGCATGCAGTAAAAAATAATGTACATTTGCACGCAGACGTGCAATAAATAAGTTATTTCATATCGGGCGATATATCAAGTGATTTATCGACCGATATCGAGTAATTTATCAACCGATATTTCAAATATCAGCCTTTTTTGTTGCAAACAATATGGCGAATGATTTCTCCATATCGTATCGGCAACAAGCAAAAAAAGAAATATCTGATGATATCTCGGCCGACTCGGCCGATATTTAAAACAGGGACTGCAAACACCAAGGCACATGAATATGAATTGCTTCAAATACAAGGAGATGCTAAAGAAAAAAAAGTGATCCAGGAGCTCATGGAGCTAGCACCAGTGAGAAACAATCAAATCAAGCCGGTATAGCCAGTGTTCTAAAAAAAGGTTTAAGCGGCCGATTAATCGTCCGCTTAAATGTTTTTCGGCCTGAAACCGAGTAGAACTTGAAGAAAGCGGTCTGATTACTCGGTCAGGCGATTAATTCGCTTAAGCGATGATTAAGCGTCTAATCGGTGATTAATTAGCATCCGTTTAAATGTTATTCAATCATTTTCTAAATGTATTCGAATTTCGAGCCCATTAAACTAACTGAACTCAAACCCGACCCAGTAATTGAGGATATAAATTGTCACGTGTTAGAGAATTAGGACTCGCGAGCCCTAAATTTATCCGCATCCTCGATCCTCCTGTGGCGACGACGAAGCTCCTGAATCTCATGAAGAATCTCTCGATGCTTGTGACGACGAGATGACGAAGCTCCCGAATTCCTGATTTTATCTGAAGCTATCGAAGCTCACAGCGTTGACGATCCTCCTGGGGATTAGAGCTCCCGAAGCTCGACGACGAAGAAGTTCACAAAGCGCTGATCCTCCTGGGGCGAACTCCCCCTTCGACGATGACCTCCCCTTGCAGTTGATCCTCCCACTGTGACCTCCCTCTTTGTCGACAAAGACTCCCCCCTGCGATTAGCTCTCTGGTCAGTAGCAAAGCGTCGACGACGACCTCCTCATGCGTCAACGGCGACCTCTCTTTGGTCAACTCTCTCCCTCGCGTGCATGTATTTTGCCCAGGTTTTTGCCAATGATCTTTATTTCTTTTAATAGGTTGATGAGTGCCTCAAGGGTGAGAAGGATAGAGTTGTACATTACTTGCAGTTACATCTAGCAGTGAACCAAAGTTGTTGGAAGTATGTTTTTTTTGAAAGAAAAACATATATTTATTCATTTAATAAGTATTTTTTAACTATAGTTGTTGGAGGTGGAGGTACATTGATGTACTTTAAACTGATTGTCATTATTACTTTAAATGCTTGTTAATACTAGCAATTTAATTTTTCAAGTTATGTTTACTATATTTTTTATGCTTTTTTGGAGTTTATAGAACTCATATTTCCATGTTTTAAGTATTATAATTTTATTATATATAATAATAATAAAACGTATAATCCGTTTAATCACCGTTTAAACCGTTTAAGCATTATGCGCTCTCGGACCGCTCGCGTACTGAAACCGCTTTTTAGAACATTGGGTATAGCAAAGGAAAAAGTTAAAAAACCCTGTGATACTCTGTCGGTGAATCCAAGCAGAGACAATGGGAAGTTCTCGGATGCTTAGTTGCTTAACTCAGGTTGAACATACCACATATGTCCAAGTAACAGTAGCTCAACACATATGAGCCTTTTGAAGGAGGCACAGTCCTGATGGGAAATGGTGTTGCATGCAAGTCAGTTGAAATAGGCAGTATCCGCAAAAAGATGTTTAACAAACTGGTTCAAACACTCAAGGATATGAGACACGTTCCAGACCTAAGAAAAAATCTTCTCTCGTTGGAAGCCTTGAAAGATCTGGGATACAAGTTCTCTAATACGGATGGAGTTCTAAAGGTCGCTAAGGGTTCCATGACAGTTCTCAAAGCAGAGTGTACGGCAAACTTGTATAAGGTGGTCGAAAGCGTGGTGATTGGTGATGCTTCCATAACAGAGAAGGTGGACACTACAAGACTTTGGCACATAAGTCTTGCACATATGAATGAGCGAGGTCTTCAGTCCTACACAGCAAAGGATTTCTACTAGGTATTAAATAATGTAAACTCAAACTATGAAAATTTTGCATTATGAATAGACAGTCAAGAGTAGCTTTTACTATCTCAGTGCACAAAACTAAGGGCTTGTTAGATCTCGTACACACGGATGTGTGAGTACCTTCATCGGTTGCATCTGTTAGGGGGTGCACGTTATTATATTACTTTTATAGATGATTTCTCTCAAAATGTATAGGTGTACTTCTTGAAGCAGAAATCAGAGATATTTCAAAAGTTCAAGGAGTAGAAAGGTAAGGTGGAGAATCAGATAAGGCGAAAGGTGAAATTCTTGAGGTCAGATAATGAGGGTGAGTATTCATCATCGAAATTCAAGGAGTAACTAGTGAAGGTAATGAATACCAGCTAACTATTTCAGGACGACCAGAACAAAATAGAGTAGCAGAGCGCATGAATCAGACACTTACAGAGCGCCAACTCGGCTGAGTCGTATCCGGAATGGAAGGTGGCAAGACGAGATCGAGACACGTTCAGCTTTTGGGCGATTTCTTCTTGGATCGGCCACGACTCAGTGCTAACTCGACCGCTTCGGCTGATTCACGAAATGAATCATGTTGACTCGGCCAAGTAGCCGAGTCATTGTCGAGTCAACTCTGAGTCGGGTTTAAAAAAAATCCCAACCCGTGAACCAGATTATAAAAGAATAAAACAATTGATACTTACTACCCGCGATCTGGATCTAGGGCCTTACCGCCGCCACCTTCCTTCGCCCGCCCGTCATCGCCGCTCGCTGTCGTTCGCCTTCGCCCGTCATCTCCCCCTCTCTCCCCTCCTCTCTCCCTCTCTGTCCCGCTCCCTCTTTCCCTCTCTGTCCCGATCTCTCTCTCAATCGAGAGAGAGAGAGGTACAGAGAAGGAGAGTAAGAGGGAGAGTGAGGGAGGGAGGGAGAGAGATCGAGAGAAAGATCAAATGAGAGAGAGACAGAGAGAGGTCGGGAGAGGGAAAGAGGGGAGAGAGAGAGAGCAGTTCTTTTTTAGATTTTTGAGTTTTCACATATTTACTCCTCAAACCTTTTATATTTCTAAATTTACCCCCCAAAGCACCATATTTCTTACATTTACCCCCAAAGCATCATATTTTCCCAATTATCCCTCAAAACAAATTTGTTTTGGACATTTGATATGTGAATATTGATGTCTACATGTTTTAAAATTTATTGTGATTTTTTCATAATTTTGAGCTTTCTATGTAGCATTTTGCGTGTATCGCCCGAGACCGATCCGAGACGCCGCAACCGATCAGTCTCAATGCCCGCCGAGTCAGCGACCGAGACCACTACTTTGAACCATGACAGACCGTGCCCGCAGTATGAGATTACAAGCTAACATTTCAGAAAGTTTTTGAGCAGAGGCAATGAGTCATGCAAGCAATCTAATGAATAGATCACCATCTACAGCCATTAACTTCATATCTCAGAAGAGATATGGCAAAAAGAGCCAGTGAACTATTTCAACCTTACGAATATTTGGTTGCCCAGCATACAGTTTGGTTGATAGTCAAAAGAGGAACAAGCTGGAGTCCAAATCAAATAGGTGTTACTTCATCGTTTCACTACGGGAACCAAGGCATTCAGGCTATAGGATCAAGACAAAAAGAGTGCCTTTGCTAACAGAGATGTGGTCTTTGATGAAGCATCAATATTAGAAGAAAAGTCAAAGACGAAGGGCAAAGCGCAAGCTGAAGCTTCAGACGGTTCAGCAGATTCTCAGAGTAATGAGTTTGAGTTTTCAAATGACCCCAACAAGCCAGTCCGGTCAGATGAAGACTCCTCGAATTCAAATGAAGACAGACAGTAAGCTACTCAAGAGCAGCATGCGTAACCTAGACTGTTGATGCTGTCATACAGAATTTCAGTACCCCAGTCAGGAATGGTTGGGATGAGGACCAAGTCTCTCTTGCATAACGAAAGCTGAAAATCTTAGCAGTTACAAGGAGGCAATCGAGGCGGATGACAGTGACAAGTGAGTTATAGCCATCGAACAGGAAACAGTCTTTGGAGAAGAGAATAAACATGAGATTTGGTGAATCTAGGTTGCAGGTGAATTTTGCGAAAGGACAATGAGCAACACAATGCAAAGCTAGTTGCTAAAGGGTATCAGATGGAGGGTAATGACTACAATGAAATTTTCTTTCATGTAATCAAGCATACATCTATTCGGTTGTTGTTGGCAATCATAGCTCAAGGTGATCTCGAGTTGGAGCAGCTAAATGTGAAAACAACATTTCTACATGACAAGTTAGAAGAAAATATATACGTGAAACAACCTATAAGGTACTTTCAGGAAGGCCAAGAAAACAAGGTGTGTCTTCTCAAGAAGTCCCTTTATGGGCTGAAGCAATCTCCCAGGCAGTAATACAAGCGGTTCGACTCATTTATGATCAAGGCCAACTACACCCTATATAAGTATGACAGTTGTGTTTATATCAAGCAGTGCAATGGTGATCTTGCATATTTGTCGTTTATGTGGATGTTATGTTAATTGCTGCGAGAAATAAGACACATTCAGAAGATTAAAGTTAAGCTAAAAGAAGAGTTCGACATGAAAGATTTCAGAGAAGCCGAGATGGTCTTAGGTATGGAGATCAACCGAGACAGGAGTACAGGCAAACTCTAGCTATCCCAGGAAAATTATGTCATCAAGATGTTGAAAATATTCAACATGGCTAAAGTAAGACAAGTCACTACTCCTTTGACAGGTCACTTCAGGTTATCCTCCAGTCAGTGTCCAAACTCACAAGAAGAGGAGGATCAGATGTCTGGAGTACCATATGCGTGTGCGATGGGATCACTAATGTATGTTATGGTCGCATTAGACCTTACTTAGCCTATGCAGTTAGTACAGTAAGTCGATTCATGTCGAATCCAGGCAAGCAACATTGAGAAGTAGTGAAATTGGTGCTACGATATCTACGGGGGGCTGTGAGATTAGGATTGGCGTTTCAAAGGTTGAAAACAAGGAAGCCTAAGGTGTTACAAGGATATGTTAATGTAGATTACGTAAGAAATCTTGATCAGCGAAGATCAACGACGGGTTATGTATTCACAGTAGCTAAGTGCACTATTAGTTGAAAGTCTTGTGGTTGAGAGGATTGATCAGTACTTTTGCCATCATACAAGATTCAGTTCAGGTCTACTGTGATAATCAGAGTATGATATATATCGCTAAGGATCACAAGTATTACAAGCGAACAAAACACATTGATGTGAAGTATCACAGGACATACCATTGGATTGTAGTAGAAAGGGTTACTGACTTGGTGAAAATCAGTATGAAAAAGAATCCAGCAAACATAATGACAAAGACCATCCTAATAGAGAAGTTCAGAGCATCTCTGAACTTCATCAATGTTCTCCAAAGATAAGGTGGAGAATGAGCTCTTAGAAGGGAGCCGTGCGAAGTCGCAAAAGTGGGAGATAAGTTTATTAATGGTGTGGAGGCTAATTTTTACAAGGAACTCATTGAGTCAATGTGAAGATTATTGGTACTTTGAGTGTCTCACATCCATTGGAAAATACTACGCGACAATGTGAAAGAGATTCAAAAGATTCAGTAGCAGAAACGGTGCACAGACATGCACAGGCTCAGTCTATCGACAGCCCTATTTTAAATATCAGCCGAGTCAGCCAAGATATCAGCCGATATCTCCTTTTTTACATGTTGCTGATACGATATGGGAAAATCATCTGTCATACTGTTTGCAGCAAAAAAACGGCCGATATTTGAAATATTGACTGATAAATTGCTCGATATCGGGCGATAAATCGCTCGAAATATCACCAAATATGAAATAACTTATTTATTATACGACTGCGTGCAAATATACATTATTTTTTACTGTCTTTTCATGCATATTACATCATTTTTATTAGGTAAATGATATCTATGACACTAAACTAACTTTTAGTTATCAATATTTCATTATATATAGTGTCTAATATGAACGCCTGATATGCGCGCGTATCCCTGATATCTCCCCCGATATCCGATATAAAAAACCCCATCCGATACGATCCCGATATCGAATATTTAGAACCTGGTAGACAGCTAAGCCAGTGTTGTTAACAGGTGATCATTCATGAGCCAGCAAAAAATGAGAATGACTCAGCATGTGTAGCTGTCGACAGTTGAGCACTACCTGTTGAAGGCAGTCGACAGGAGATCGATCGAGCTTTAACATAGACCAGGGCGTATCTCAGTCTCTTAACAGCTGACACGCAACTGTCGACAGCTACGGGAAATTTTAGAACTCGAAATGTTTTCAGAATTTAGATCCTGATTTTGAAGAAGTTTATGAATCTCTTCTTCCAGAGATAGTTAATTAGGTGGCTAGGATAGCCTTGCTGAAGATTTGAAAGGTCTAAATTTATTCTAAATGTTTATAAAATCAAGTTTATAAATACCGGATATCGGGATCGTATCGGATGAGGGTTTTTTCATATTGGATATCGGATATCGGGGGAGATATCGATGATACGCACACAAATCGGGCGTTCATATCGGATACTATATATAATGAAATATTGATAATTAAAAGTTGGTTTAGTGTCATAGATATCATCTACCTAATAAAAATAATTTAATATGCAGGTAAAGACAGTAAAAAAACAATGTACATTTGCACGTTGTCGTGCAATAAATAGGTTATTTCATATCGGGCGATATATCGGTCAATTTATCACCCGATATTGGGTGATTTATTGGCCGTTATTTCAAATATCGGCCTTTTTTGCTGCAAACGATATGGCGAACGATTTCCCCATATCGTATCGGCAGCAAGCAAAAAAGGAGACATCAGACGATATCTCGGCCGACTCGACCAATATTTAAAATAAGGCATAAAATCCCTATGATTGTGGGTGTCATGCAATGTACTCAAGAGAGAGATTTTCACCTTGTATTGAGAGTTTAAGAGATCCTAAAAAGATCCTTTTAATTTCTTGTATTGCTTCTCCTGTTAATAAGATTTTCTCCCACACCTCCCTCAAACCTTGTGTTTCTTTATGTGTGTTCTTCTTGTGGTAATCAAGATATATTGCTTGCTCCGATAAATCTCTCGGTTCTTCCGCAGTTACTCTTATTGTTTGGTGGTGTCTATCACGACAAGTAAGGCACGTAGGTGTCATTACCCTTAAAACAATAAAAGATGGAATGTTGGCCTTGTCGCTTGGAGCTCAAGCAACCTAGGTGAAAACCTGCAGAATCCAACTCCAAGACACCTTCAAGCCAAGAACCAAGCACCATCTCTGACTAAAAGAAGATTTCGGCTTTCTTGGGTTTGGAACTTTACTGGATTCATAAGCCTCATTTACATCTAAGATTCTAAATGGGACACACCTGATGTATGACCCTTTTGAGTTTGATTTATTCTCTTCTTCAATATGCAGGTTTGCAAAATTTGAAACCGAGCAGTATCAATGAAAACTCTACAATAGGCAGCACCAGCAAATCGACAGACCTGATTGTCATTGACGAGACATCTCACCGGCCCTCCACTAGTCTACCTTATATTTTCAAAATAAAATTCCTATATAGATAAAAGATAAGAGGGAAAACACTTCTATGCGATCAATTATTCCTTATCAGAAACAAAAATTACAACGCAAGAAGAATCAGAGAAAGAAAGATCGCCTCTTACCTGGCTAGGGTCTGCAGGCGAAAATCTGCAATCAAGAATGGGAGCTTTGTTAGCGTCGCGAGCGGCGGATGAGAAAACAAATAAGAAGAAATGACAAATTTGTATTTCTTTTTCTTTTTCTTTTTCCCCTTTCCTGTTGTTTTCTTGCCTTTTTCCTTGTTTTTTTTTACTTCTTTTGTGCGCGCTTTCTCTGAGGAGGCGTTTCTGGAAGCATCTGGAATCATCCGATTGCTTGCTCGATACGGAACGGGCTAGATATCCTGATCGCGAGCATGTAGGCGATCTGGCGCGGGCGTATCCCACAAAGCAGATACAGGAAGATAAAAACGGGTGTGTGTCCATGAACCCTGATTTTTAAATCTATTTCCTTTCTAGCTCTAACTAAAAATGAATATTAAGGATTCAAATTTAATGGACAAGTGGCTTAATATATGAGAGAAAATTTTGCTATGGCCACTTACTTCCGTTTATTAGAAAAAAAATTTAGCTTCATAATTTTTTTTCGCTACAGTATTATCCACGTCAGCATAAACTGATTTCTCCCGACTACCCCATCTTTATATATTTTATTTCTCTTTTAACCTTCTACATCACCTCCAACGTTGCTCACCTTGTTGTCCTGCGCCCTCGGTAACAACCTTTCTGAGGAATTCACCAGATGGAGACAGATGCAGCCAGAGATGTAACCAACACGCACAAGAATAACGAACAATAGAGAAAAGCAATCAACACAGTATTTAACGAGGTTCGGCAACGTGCCTACGTCCTCGGGGTAAGGAGAGAGAGATTTTATTGATTCAACAATCAATTACAACTTATTCCTGCTTCAAGGAATTTCCAGGGGAGATTTTCAAAGGGATTTTTAGGGATACAATACATGAGGGCTCTAACCCTTATTTATAAGCACAGAGTCACAGGGTATTAGGAAACCCCGATTGAATTCGATCCCAAACAGAAAAGGAATCTGAATTCAGAAAGGAAAGCCAAAACGCGTATGTTGTTCGACCGGCCGGTCGACCGACCCATGTCAATGATTGACCGCCCGGTCGACCGGACCCAAACTGAGAGCAGCCTGCTTTCAGTCGGTCGACCGGGCGGTCGACCGCTTCCATGCAACGGTCGACCGGGTGTCGACCGTGTTCTGCGTCTGTGCACCTCGTGCACACCGGTCGACCAGGCGGTCAACCGTGCACTGTTGTATGCTACTGCATGCGCCGTTTCTCGCTCCTTTGTCTTCCGATCTCTGTGCTATCTTCCTCTACCTCATCTATCTCCTCTCTCCCTACAAACTCCACCTCGGTGATGATTTTTCAAATCTGAGCCGAACTCCAGCGAACTCCAATATATCACCTGGCGAAATCGACACATGATCTCGGCGAAATCGATACACGATCTCGGCTTGAGCGCTCCGGACGAAACCGATACATGACCTCGGCGAAACCGATACACGATCTCGACTTGGCCAATAGACTAAATCTGTTCCTTCAAACGAATCACCAGCACACGTACAATTGATCTCCACTGATCTCACTAGATCCAAACAAGAGTTCGTCGTCGCTACTGACAACTCTCACCAAACTCCAATATCAATTGTAAGCTTCCAACTTCAGCTCAGCTATCAACCGGAATGCACCATACATGCGTTCCCATCACTTTACCTTAGGAGAAATACCATACGAGCCGACCAACCAACATATTCTCACTCAGCAATTTCATGACCTCACGAAGAACTCATCATGAGCCAACACTGACTCCCCAATTGACCGGCTCTCTCCAGTCTACATGTCTTCAGCTGATGGTCCAACCAAGTCTGAGTAGAGCACACCGAACACCATCATCGGCTTCAACAACTGGATGCACATCCTCTTATGCAAGCTCAACTGTCTTCTCACCAGAAGATTATCTGTTCATCGAGATCACAACATCTCACCTCTACGCGAAGTCCAACTAACCACAACACTTCACCTCTACGTGAAGTCTCTCCACCTCTGCGTGAAGTTCTAATCGGCCTCTCGAGAATCCAAACAGCTTCATATGGGTTGCATCACCAAATGTGGCTGTGCCATTACGGCTGCCTACGTACCTTGCCCAAAGGATCAAGCCAACTGTAGTTCATTGAAATGAGATTCATCAAGCTCAAGCACATGTACCTGAATTTTCAGCAGCGAACTTATCTGGATGAGTCATATGAACCTCCTCACTGCCATCATGGAGAACAACGCCCTTCAACTTGAGCTTGTCGCGGTCACAAGCTTGAGATTCATGCATCTTCACCCGCGTGCGTGGTTTTATCTTGGTTCCAATGGCTGCAAACAATTCGGCATTCTCATCAATGTTTTCAACCTGTTCAGTATCAACCCTGGCTACACGATCTTCACCCGGTGTCACATCCAGTGAAGTCTTCACTGATACCGAACCAACTGGAGATGGTGGAGTAGCATCAACCTCCACCCGCTGTGATACTTCCTTGGTCTTCGTCCTCTCCACCTGCCGAGAGACGGTAGACTTCAATACTGAAGTCTCATCAAATATGACATACTGACTCATCATGATCTTCTTATTTTCGGGGTCCCATAACCTGTAGCCTTTCATATTTCTCTTGACACCCAAAAACAAAACTTCTTTACTCGTGGATTCACCTTGCCATCTTTGGCACTGAAGTAGGTCAGATTTTCAAATTCTCGCAGCAAACCATGATCTTAAGTAGCTTTCTCAGACCAAATTTTCAATGGAGTTTTACCTCCTATCGCAGTCGATTCATTTATGAGATGGCTAGCATACACAATCACCTCAGCCTAAAATGATTTGTCTAGTTTTGTATTAGACAACAACTACCGAACCTTCTCCATAAGGAACGGTTTACTTCCTTAGCCAACCCATGTATATCATCTGTGAAGTGAGTACCCATACTAGTGTTCTGGCCAAATCGTAGGAATTGGTCCATGTATCTTTCAATATTACCAATCTGTAGCTCCTTGATCTTCCTACCTGTCTGCTTCTTCATTCTTCCTTTCCACTTCACCAACATATCTAGGGCTTCACACTTTGTCTCATGGGATATATCCAACAATGCCTAGATAAACTATCAATAAAAGAGACAAAGTGTTGGCCCAAAGGCCCATCACTCTAATTTTGATGATGATTAACTCATATAGTTATAGTACTAATGATCTTGTGTTTAATTAGTCTCAGATATGTAATCAAGATCTTAGTAGGTGTTTAGCTTCAACAAAGGATTTCAAGTTAAGTTTTTAGAGGTAACACGTGTTGATTCGAGAGCTTGTGCATCAAGACCACATCAAGTACTCAAGAGGAGTCTAGCTCATTGGATCATGTTTTGGACCAAGTCAAGAAAGAAGAAGATTTTCAAGTGAAGACCTTCAAGAGAAGACTTGTGTCTAGATTTATTTTTTAGTAAGATTTTATTTTTAGATAAAATATAAAGGATAGATTAGTTGGTGGATTGCTCAAGTATCATATACACTCACACACAAGATT